>CATIWM010176213.1:0-16412 GCA_949671775.1 Mallotus repandus
CTTTAATGCACCATCCACTTGTAGGTTGCTCCACCATCATCTATTTAATTCAACATTTTACATAAATATCATTATTTTAAGAGGAAAGCCAAGCACATTACTAAAAAAAATATAAACATAAAAATAATTAAATTATAATAACAATAAAAACCATAAACATAAAGAACATGCATTAAACCAACCTAAAAAAAATATTACACCTAACATATAATCAATAGTGTTAGTGGAGTATCATTGTGCCAAGAAGAGATTGGAGCATACTTAGTCAAGCACTTGTACCCGAGAATTTTTTTTTAAGGACCTTTGTAAGTGATTTCAACTCTTCTGAACAAATCATATAACTATTATAAGTGCGCATCTTTATTTTTATAAGTGTGCATGTAAATATATGAATATGTCCACGCAACGAGTCATAATTACTCTAGTAAAATAAGTAATAAATAGAAGACTTATCTCGGTGATGATAATGCACTTGTTATGAGCATGCATCATTTAGCAGAGTTATGATTCTTCATCATAGATATTTTATGAAAAATAAAGAAATATTTGAGAAAAGAAAACGTATCTGTTAATGTGTTCTTGTCCTGCCAATGAGTGAACAAATATTTATGTTCGTTATTTGCGCGGTCATTGATGTATTTGAAATCAAGCTCGTACTTTGATCATCAATTTGTTGTATAGTTGCTTCTAGTGCACATATAATTTTACTTGGACGCTTAATTTGGATGTAGCATGTATACTCAAAATGAGGCTCTGCCAAGGCTTTTCATTTGATCTTGAGCTGCATTTTGACATAGTTTTTATAGTCTGTTGGAAGCCATTTGTTGACCAGTAATTTTTCTCAAGTACCCGTAATTTCTTAGCCTTTAACTTTTGTCAGCATTTGTTCGAGTTAAGCCAAGCTCGGTAGGAATAGCAATGATTGGAACAGCTTAGTTGCTCAATTGTTTTGGGACTCGGAGCTTGGTCAATGCGCCGCACTCAAAACTTAGCCGATGCTCTTATTATTCGAACGTTTGGTAATCGATGCTCGGCGAATGTTGGTGCTCGGACAAAGCCTCGATGCCCGATTCTTGCTGATATACATATTCTTCCTCGGTGGACATGCTTCCAAAACTTCTTTTTTTTTTTTTTTTTTGATGAAACAACCTTCATGCTGCCCATCAATTGCCACGTTATCTTCAACTCTCCGATTTGGCGAGACAAACCACCCACAGTTGAGTAACCCTCTTTAACAGGATCTCTGTACATATTTGGCGAGATATTTTTTCTCCGTCACTAACTGTCCCTATGTGGAATGACAAAGCTTTCTTTTCGGTCTCGATTTCTGTGGACAAAGAATTGGTTTTCATCTAATGTTATTATTGTGCTCATCAGCATGGTTGCAGAATTCTGAATGGAACTTGCTCGTAGCCGATGTCTAATGGAGCAGACCAAGTCCTTAATGTTGAGCACTTCAACGACACAGGTTATATGGCTCTAATGCAAGTTCAAATTGTGCTTCATCTTTCACGTACTGTAATAAAATTACCAAGAGTGCAGTCGACCATAAATATTGAGGGTATCAGGTTCCAATAGCAGTGTCTGTGTTCTGTTTATGTATGACGAACGATCTGCTATTAACACCACATACCTCACAAGTGATGCATGTTTTTAGGACAACAGGTGACGATAACATGCGACAGGAATTTTCTGTTTATGCCTAAGTAACTCGTTTTAGTTCATGAAATCAGTGCTTTCTTCCTTAAAGCAAAATGAGAACAGACGAAAAATAGAATTGGAAATGGCTTTCAATGGTTTTTTATTATTATTTCTGCCACTCTATTTTACAAATACAAAGAAGCAGTATATATAATACAATTGTTGCTAGTGCTGTTCACGTAAAACTAGCAACAAAATGATTGTAGTTACCACCATCAACAGAATTACCAAAAATGTAGGAAGTTGTTGCTCCTAGAAATCTTGAACACCAATCATATCCTTTGACGTGATATGGGAATAATTTTGAATGAGAACATCTTGCCTTATCTCTCCTTTAAACGTGGAATATGCCTTATGATCCCAAAGCTCATCCAATTGAATCAGAGTTGTCAATACCCTCTCGCAAACTGAGCCGGGGTTGGAGGCACAGTTTGGGAAGAAATCGAGCCAAGGTGGCCTTTGGGACAGATTTGGTAAAAAGATCAGGAAACTGATGAGTCAAAGGAATATGCTTGGTGACGTAGGAGAGGTCGGGTCGCGTAAGAGTAAGATACTGAAGAGCTCCAACAATGCCTCGATAATAACTAGGGTCTGCAAGAGAAGGAGTCGATGCAGAAGGTGAAAGTTTGACATCCAATGGTGTAGACATGGGTTTGCAATTCACCATATGAGCCCGCTCAAGAATTGTAAGAGCATAGTGAGACTGAGAAAGGTGTAGACCGTCGGATGTAGAGGACACAACAACACCAAGAAAATGATGAACAGGGCCAAGATCCTTCATGGAAAATTTCTGACTTAAAGTGTGAATAAAAGAGGTAACAAGTGTAGAGGAAGACCCTGTGAGAAGCATGTCATCCATATATAAAAGCAAGGCAAGGAAACCCTGATCAGAGTGACATATAAAAAGAGAGGGATCAGCAAGACTACAAAAAAATCCACAAGAAAGTAAAAAAGTACTAAGTCTATCAAACCAAGCACGGGGTGCTTGTTTAAGCCCATACAACGCACGTTGCAACTTATAAACATGATTTGGAAACTGAGGATCTGTCATACCTGGAGGTTGGGTCATGTATATATCTTCAACAATATGACCATGTAAGAAGGCATTTTTTACGTCCAGTTGACGAATAGGCCACCGCTTTACAAGAGCGACAGTTAGAATTAAACGAATCGTACCTGGACGAATAACGGGAGAGAAGGTCTCTGTGTAGTCAAGACCATTAATCTGGTGGTAGCCTTTTGCAACAAGACGGGCTTTGAGTCGATCCAAGGTACCATCTGTTTCAATTTTATTTTAAAGACCCATTTGGAGCCAATGACATGCATATCAGAAGTGCGAGGGACGAGTTTCCAAGTTTGATTTTGATGAAGAGCGGTGAGTTCATCAAGCATGGCATTTTTTCATCCGGGATGGGACAAGGCTGTTTGAACTGTCTTGGGTACACGTGGAATTGTGGGAAAGGGAATTACAGTCAAAGCATATTTAGGATTAGGTTTGACAATACCAACCCGAGAGCGAGTAGTCATGGGGTGAGAGATGGTTTGTAAAGATGGAGCAGGTACAGTAACAAGAGGCACATCGTCAGGTGTGGTGGACACAGCCGGAGTGGGAAGTTCCGCACCTGACGGCAGGACATCATGATGCAGAGTAGGTAGGGACAGTTTAGAATTAGTGGGTGAAATGGGTAGTGACTGATCATCTGTAGTGAGCATAGATCAAGTGGTTGGTAAGAGGATGTCCGACAGAGGAAGAGAGTTGGACTCCGATGCGGGCATACCTGATTCAAAAATACCAGAGGATAGCCAAGTATTAAAAATAGTTTCCACATGAGAACCCGAAGGAGAAGAGTTAGAGGATTTAAAAGGAAAGACAGTTTCATCAAAAATGACATGACGTGAAATGATAAATTTTTGACTAGATGGATGAAAACACTTATAGCCTTTGTGTTTTTCACTGTACCCTACAAAAATTCATAAAACAGTCTTAAGATCAAACTTGGTATGTTTTGTATCCCATGTGTATAGGAAACATTTTGAACCAAACACTCGAAGAGATGCATAATCGGGATGATGACCATGCAACATAAAATATGGAGTATTAGAATTAAGAGAAGATGATGGTAATCTGTTGAGAAGAAAAACAGAAGTAGAAAAAGCTTCTACCGAGAGGTATAGAGGTGCTGCTTGACTATGAAATAACATGGTCATACCTAATTCTCTTATAATACGGTGTTGACGCTCAACCATACTTGTTTGTTCGGGAGTATAGGGGCATGAAATCTGATGAACAATACCTGTGGTAAGAAAATGAGATGATAGGCGTGAATTAACAAATTCACCCCCACCATTAGAATGAAAAATTTTTATCTTCTTATTGAATTGGTGCTCAACATATTGTTCAAAAGCCAGAAAAGTAGTAAAGAAATCTGATTTATTAAGTAAAGGAACAATCCAAGTGTACTTAGTGAAATCATCGACTAAACATGCATAATAACGAAATTTGCTAAGAGATAAAACTGGAGCAGGACCCCAGAGATCATAATGTATCTTATCAAAAGCATTAGAACTGGTGTGTGTAGATAAAGCAAATGGAAGCTTACTCAACTTCCCTAAATGACAACTATCACAAAGATGATTCATTTTAGAAGAGCCTATAACTTTAAGCAAGCCTTTATTCTTCAACAGTTGAATTGCAAGAGATTGGGGATGACCCAAACGTTGGTGCCATAGTTCTGAATTGCCTGATTTGAATCGGTAAGAAAAATGTGCTTCTAGCGCATTTGGCAAGACATATAAGTTACTCTTCCGTGTTCCTGTTATGAGTGGATACCCTGTGTTCCACGTCTTTACACAAAAATCAACGTCAAAAAATTCACAATTAACAGGAAATTGAGAAGTGAGTTGACTTACAAAAAGTAAATTCTTCTTAAGGTTGGGTACCAAAAGAACATCATGAAGAGGTAACACATGGTTATTTTATTTGATAGAGGACTTTCCAATACCTGTTATGGGTAAGGAAGATCCATCTCCAATAAGGATGGAATCAGTTCCATTATATTGATGAATATGTGTTAGCATACCTTGATGTCTAGTCATGTGGTTTGATGCGCCAGTGTCCAATGTCCATTATGTGTCAACAATCGAGTTATCCAGTGTAAGGGCTGCAAGTGCTTGTGGTAGCTCATGATTCTGGCCCGTTTTCTTTGGTAACCACCAGTAAATCTTAGTAATATGTCGACGTTTATCACAAAATTGGCAGATAGCATCCTTATATAAATCCCATTCTGCAGCAGTCATCCTTCGTTCACCAGGTGGTGGTGGCCTGCATTGTTAAGGACTAGCAGTATCAGAATAAGTTTTGAGCTGACCACGAGACTGCTAGGCTTGAAACCCACGACCAGTTGAAGTGAAGGTTTTGGTTTGATTGGGAGATATAAATGATCGATTTGATTTCTGGTGTTGCCCATAAAAGGCTAAGTGTGGAGAGAGATGAGATATGTCAAGCTGATTTGAGAACCAGTTCCGGCAATGATCCAGATTTTGTAACTGAGAGATCAGTTCCGAATATGTTGGTCTTGGAGGTTTTTGTATTGTTGTAGTGAAAGTTTCATACTGTGGACCAAGGATGGTAAGTAGACAAAAAATCTTTTCTTAAACCAATGGCCGCAAGATTATCACATAAACATTTGAATGTCAGTATATGGTCTGTAATGGTTTTATTTTCATCTTTGCGCAGATAAGTGAGTTATTGAAGAAGCGTGAACTCACGTTCTTGAGAGTCTTGGGCATATGCCTCTTTGAGTGCGTCCCAAACTGCAGACGTTGTGCCTAACCCAATGACTAATCCGAGTGCTTCTTCAGAAAGAGTACCAATTATCCAGCCTCTAAGAAGCCTATTGGATTTTTGCCAGGCAACAAATTCTTTTGTTGGTGTTGATGAAGTAATGCTTGTGTCTGTGGTTTTTGAATTTGGTGAGGAATATTGTGGTGGAATGGGAGTTGCTGCGTC
Source organism: Mallotus repandus (assembly GCA_949671775.1). Lineage (NCBI taxonomy): Eukaryota > Viridiplantae > Streptophyta > Magnoliopsida > Malpighiales > Euphorbiaceae > Mallotus > Mallotus repandus. Next base: position 5,711 of record CATIWM010176213.1, read on the forward strand.
AAGATGATGTATCAGACCTTGGCCTTCCGCTAAGCCTAAGATTTGTTCTCTCCATAAAGGATAATTGGAAGAGGTAAGTTTCAGAGTAACAAAGTTACCCACATTGAGAGATAAAGAGGTCAAGCAAGACAGAGATCGTCACTGCTCTGATACCAAGACGAAAAATAGAATTGGAAATGGCTTTTAATGGTTTTTTATTATTATTTATGCCACTCTATTTTACAAATACAAAGAAGCAGTATATATAATACAATTGTTGGTAGTGATGTTCACGTAAAACTAGCCACAAAATGATTGTAGTTATCACCATCAACTGAATTACCAAAAATGTAGGAAGTTGTTGCTCCTAGAAATCTTGAACACCAATCATATCCTTTGACGTGATATGGGAATAATTTTGAATGAGAACATCCTGCCTTATCTCTCCTTTAAACATGGAATATGCCTTATAACTCCCAAAGCTCATCCAATTGAATCAGAGTTGCCAATAAGAACCACTGAATCTAGGCTTTGGTGCTCTGAAGCTCAATGCTCGGTGCTCCGGTGAATGATCAATACTAAGCATATGAACTTGGTATCTATAGGTTGGGCGAATGATCGAGGTTCATTGTTCAACAGATGACTGAGCTTGGTGCTTAGAACTCTTGAACAGAGCTTTGGAGTTTTTCGTGTAATTCAAATCTTAATGCTCAATGGTCGGAGCTCAGCTCTTAGTTCAAGAGCCTTTCTCATTCAAGGTCTTCCCTCGCTGTCTTCATCAATTTTAAGCTCTCTTGGCTCTTTTTTCCCTTTTTTTGACTTAGTATTATCAACTCCTACGTCGATTTGGATTTGCTAACATCCTAAGATGTAACTTGTTCAAGGTGCCTTCATGCTTCCACTTGGTGTCAAACTCTTATAAACTTACATCCTCGTCCAAGCTTCTTAGACTATATATGATGTTCTGAACTTCTCTTGGTTCGCTAATATCAGCATGATGTTTGGCACTCAGAGAATCTCGATACTTGGAGGTTTAGTAGATGCTTGGTGTCCAAAGTCTCCGTCAAGGCATGATTCCATTGAGACGGTGGAAGATCTCTGAGTGCTCACATCTTAAAAAAATCTTCAAGTATGTGTCAACTGTTGTCTCATGTTGAATGCAACCCCAAGCAGTCCAACCTTGAGTCACTACTCTCATGCCTTGCCTACTCTTCTCTCTTTGCGTGCACAGCTTCGATTTCCTGGGAATTGGCAATCCTAGGCTACCACCCTACTCTTTCCAAAATTGATGTTCAAAGACGATTTGAAAAGTGCTGGTTTGGTTATTTTTTTAGGTTGTTGGGCCAGGTTCCAGTGAGCAATGATAACTCGGATTTTAATTCGGTTGTGCCTAGCTCTTGATTCACTCACTATAACAAAAATTGGAATTTGAGATGCACGCAAAACGTCACAAACAAACTAAAAAACGTCGACAAACAATTTTTGGGACGAAAATAAATTTTCACTCCTGGCGTCCCAATAGTCACATCGTAAATAGTTTTTTAGAATGATTTTTGAAATACATCTCTAAATGTTTTTATTTGCGATGAAAATATATGTCTCAAAATATCTAAAACCAACCAATTGAAATGTAATTTGAGACAACTAATTTCGTCTCTAAAAAGTCTATTTAGGGACAATTTTGTTTTTGAGACATTTTCTTTTTTGTCTAAAAATATATCATTTATCAAGGACATTTTAATTTTTTGTCTTAAAAAGATATCACTTATTAGTGACATTTTGACTTTTTGTCTCAAAAGTATCATTTATTAGTGACGTTTTTATATATTTGTCTCAAAAATATCACTTATTAGTGACCTTTTTTTCTTTTTGTCCTTGTTTGCTAATTAATTGAGAATTTTCCATAATTTGAATCATAAACAACTAAGAAATTATTTGATTGCAATATTAATAAAAATAACTACAAGAATAATATTTAATAATAGTAATCATCTATTGAGATATTATAATAACCTAAGAACTTAATTGTATTTAACAAAATAATTATATGTTTAACTAATTGATCAACAAAGCTACAACTTAAGCGATCAAAATCCCAAAAAAAAAAACTAAAATAGGTAGACAGCACAAGTTACCATGCCTAATCTAAACAAGCAAAATTCAGTTTGTCCAAAAAAAATAAAGGCTATGACATATAAATCATCCACCTCCCAAAAAGATTAATCAATACCCAAAAATTGCACTTCTTCCTTGATTTGTAGACTTTCTGGAAGCATTTGAAGCAAAAATCATGACCAATTCATAGTATCTAAAACAAAAAAGAAAAGAAAAAGATAAATACGTGAGAAATCAACAAGATCAATTTCTGTTATATAAAAGAAACTAATAAAGAACTATCAATTTCTGAAATTTGTTATATAAAAGAAACCAACTATCAATTTCTAGTGCTACAGTTTCACATTTTTCATGAATTCAATTCCATTCACAAATTATATATGATGAGTTTCCTCTTTGGTAACTATGATCTAAATCAACACACAACAACTTCCAAACATTGAGCAAGTGGGTAATTCTCAAATATGGAAACAAAGCTATAACCAAAAGAATTGGTTGGACAATAGCACATTAGCATAACAACACTAGATCCAAGTTAATTTGGTGAAGGAAATAAGCAAATCCCTCAAATTCCAGCCTATGTTGATTTTTATTTTTGGTGAGTTTAAGCAAATCAACGGTCAATAAGAACAAATATGGATCAGCCTAATTCTAGCCTATGTTGCAAGAACGCTCTGATTCCAGCATGTGTTCCAAGTCAATGACACTTCATCAAATTCTTGTGTCAGTTATTTAAAGACTGACTTTCTTTGAAATTTTTATGCCTTTCAGGTTGATTCCTAGGAATTTACTACCAGCAAAAGCATCTCAAGTGTTAACAACTATAAACTATCATTTAGAAAGGCAACAAGGTAACAATTGATGCCACCTAAAATTTACCAAATAAGAACACCATGTCGGAAATGACAGCACCAAAGACAAGCCAAATAAGGACCCCAGACATTAGTGAGCAACCCAAAGCAGAAAATAACCAAGATATTCTAAGCAAATCAGCCAATAACAACAAGTGGGGAGAATAGGCAGCAGTTAGGCACATTAAAATATCATAAATTTCATCAAGCAAAAGTGGTTGAATTATCTTAAGACCAAATATAAAGTGAGGCAATCCTAAACAAGAAAAAAAAACAAAGCTAACTTATCTAAATACCATAAAACAAACCTTCTCCAATTTCATAACTTAACGCAGTTTTTAAAATAGTAAAATAAAACAGCAAATTACTTGACTCTTGCTGGCTATTAACAGACTCAGTTACTTATTAGGCGTAGCTTTGACTTCATTTGTTGAGCTGTTACGTTGATCCAAACTTTGAGAATTTTGCACATTGTTCAATGATCGAGAAGAACCAACAGAACTCCTTTTACCTGGAGCCATTCCAAGCAACCTACAATGATTATCATCAAAATTTATGAAATTATAAAACAGTCTTTATAATTGAATTATTTAATCACATTGTTAATTGATAAAAACAATTACTTCAATCAAGCACTAAAAACTACACATATCCTAGTCCTAGAAATTACTTCAATCACATAAGAAAGTTATTCACAAAGTGCCATGACTCACTTCAATCAACACTCATAATTTGAATTTTACTCCTTAAAGACTGACCTTAAATAAATGTTCGGTCTTGATCCACAAAGAACTAATTTACTAATTATATTTAAACCCACCACTTCCAACAATTTTTTTTTCTTGGTTATAGTTGGTTTGGTCAAATGCATTGGTCCTTTTTTCCAACTCACACCTCTTGCACACGATTAGATTCTTAGACTAAGTAGATTGGAATCTTGCTTAAAGTACATCCATTTACTTAGTTTTTATTTGTGCATCATTGGGTTGCTTTTTTTTTTTCAATTGCTAATAGTATATAGTGTCAAAATCAACTTTAGATGAAAATTAAATTCGTAAATTTTCATATTTTAAAATAATTTTATCAATGTTAAGAATTGAGTAAGAGAGTGGTAAAAACTTTGTCAAGACATTAAAAGTTATGGTTCAATTCATAACAATCTAAGTAGTTAAATTTCCTTATTTGTTAAAAAAATAACTTTTATCAATAATTGTATTTATATAGATAACCTTTTACCAATGTTCTTACCTTTTGAAAATTTGAGAAATATAGAAAAAGAAAAAATAAAGTTTGAACCCTATTAGTATAAAGTATATTGATGGCACCTTTTTCCTTTACTTTTTAGCTATTACAAACTAAATTTAAGGCTATAGCTTCCACCCTTAATAATCTAATGGAGCATTATTTTACGGTGAAAATAATGCTCCATTAGATTACTATTTTTCTTCATCGGATTCTTCAAATACTATATATTATCTTCTTAACCAAAGAACCAGTGACAGAAAAGAAAAGGAAAAACAAGGAACAAGAACACTGCAGCCTAGCCCATCAAAGAAAAAAAAAAAGAATGCAAAAGGACTGCACTTTAATTATCAGTTGTTGTGCAAAGGCAAATGGAAAAAATAAAATAAAATAAAAGGAAAGAGTGCTTTAATTGACCAGTAAATTGGTAGACCTTAAAAACCTTCATGGGCAGAGCATGGAAGGAAGGACCACCAAAAATAGGCCGAGACACTCGATGTATGACAACACTTGAAAGCAAATAGAAATTAGACAGATAAATTACAGATGAAAAATATCATATATATTTTCTTATTTTATTTCTTTTATGGCTGAGTTGAAACTCAGACCCGATGGCTAACATCTAGAGAAAAATTGATTGAAGTCTGGAAAACATGCACAGATGCATTTTGATCGTGTTAGCAAGCGAAGAATTTTTAGTTTGAGAAAGAGGTCTGCTGGAAATTGACCTTTTGGAATTGTTGCAGTGTGCTTGCTGTTCAATGCTAATTCAACCAAGTTGGGCATAACCTTGAAATTAAAAGATGAAATAAATATAAATTAAAAAATATATATAAATTAGTTTGTAATGTTACTGCCATCACAATCTTTAATAACAACTGACTAATATGCCAATATGACAATTAACTCTGGAACAAAACTGACGATTTTTGTTGAGCTTTTTACAGTTAATTATTTTATCATTATTTTCTTTTAACTATTTTTACGTATCTTACTATTTATATTTTTTATGGTAAACTATATAAATTTTTGGATCAAAATGTTTTTAGCTAGACTATATGATGTAAAACAAAAAAGCAAAACGAACAATGATACTAACCGTGATAAGCGTTGTTTATTTCTTGAAATCTGCAAGTGGCGCTGTCCTCACCTTTTTGCTTATCGAGATGCCATTTCTGCACCAACCAACTCAAACAATTAAATCCCCCAAAATTCACTAACATAAAAAAAAATCTCAACTACACACAAATTAACCACACAAACCAGAGCCGGGCGTATGTAATTAAGCCAATAGCATTGTCACTAGCCTCATAATCCACTTCCAGTATTTTATAATAATCCTACATTTCCAAAAAAAAAAAAAAGCAAAAGCTCTGTAAATCAACAAAATTGCAAAAAATGTACAGCAGCTCCACAAAGGACACAAGAGTGTTAATGATACCACCTTGGGCTTTTGAATTAAATCAAGAGCAAGACCTAAAAATTTACAGCACAATAATTCTCAACTAAACAAAAAAGAGAAGCTGATAGATTGAACGGAACAGAGAAGCCAATTGATTGAACGGAACAGAGAAGTCAATTGATTGAACGGAATAAGGAGAATTTTCAACCAAACCCGATTTATTGAATAGAAAAGCCAATCAAATAAGAAAAGAGAAGATAAGGGAAATCGATTAAGAGAAACAAATCGATGAAAATTAGGTTATGGTTCGATTAGGAAAATCGAAAGAGAAGACATGTTTCTATGGTGTTGAGTGTAAGGGACCCAGAGAGAAAATAGGGAAAAATTAGGTTAGAGTTTGGAGGGGGAATTGAAAGAAGAGTTTTTCTTGAAGTCTTTTTTGAAGGAAAAAAAACATAGGCTTTTTTTATTTTACACTACTAAATTGTCTCTAATAATTATTATTAGAGACGAAATTCTTTCAAATGTCTATAATAATTATTATGAATTACATATTTTGACACATTTCTAAAAAAAACGTCTCAAAAAGGTTATATTCAGAGACAAAATTTTGTGGCAAAAACTTCTTATTTTGAGACATAAAATTAATGCCTCTAATTGCATAAAATTTGTCCCAAATAATCACACAAAAAATTGGAAGCGCCCTGAAAGTTGGCGCCCTAAAATATTCATTATATGAGACGTTTTCTATAAAATGTCTCAAAATAGTAATATTTAGAGACGATTTCTCAAAATAAATCGTTCCTAATTTTCAATTTTATTGTAGTGTTTTATTTTGAAACAAACAAGAGGAGCTAGATTTTCCACAGACAATATTACTTGATAACTCCGAATTGAATCGTTGCTCATTGACCCTGCATCGACGAGAAAAATGGGTGAAGATTTCTCCATAAACACTCTGAAAATTTAGTCATTAATTATATGAAAAAATAATAAAGTGAATAGAGTAGAATAAAGAGAATAGAATGAGTGTATGATGAGGTGATGGAATGTTGGCTTGATGTAGAATGTGTACAATATGAGAATGATCTCTCTCCCCTATAAATTGTATATATAGTGAGAGATTAGCTCAAACCTATTAGGAATAGGATTTCTTAATCTTATAGGATTATCTTATTTAGTAGAGAATAAACTTCCTTATCAAACTTTCTTCTTAGTCAAACATTCTTCCTTTTTAGAGATTATATATCAATTTCCTACAGTTGAGAGCAGTGTTGCATCAGATGGGGCTATGGTGATTGTGCGTGAATGCATATTTGTCCTTTTTCTTGTGTTGTTTATATGCCATAATAACTCCTATATTGAGTTTCTTCAACCAGCTAGGTGTGAGCAAAATTCGTCCGCCTGAAAATTCAACTCTAAACCAAATCGACCCAACTTAATTTAATTTTTATTTTTATAAACTTATAAATTTTTAGTTGAAATGAACTCAACTGAAAAAACTGAACTTTATTATTATCTCTATATATTTGTGAGTAAAAATATACTAGTAGGACATGTATGGTAAAGTCGTTAGGCATTTATCTTTGAAATGTCAACCCATAGCCTGCACCCTTTTTTTTTTTTTATATTTGGAAGAAAATAACATCAGGAAATGGCCATACCTGAGACTCAAACCAGTCTCCCAACCAATTACGCGTAATTCCGTTAAACTATTAGTGTATTCTTTATTTTTGATTTTTCTTTTTTTTTTCATGAAGTTGATTAGCTGAAAACTGATCGTCACCCAACATAAAAATATCGGTTTGGTTTGGTTTTAAAATTTTGAAAAAAAATAAAAATCCGACCTGCCCGATGCACACCGGTACCCTAACTTCAACATTTTTCATTACTAAAAATAAAATAATTGATGCTCAATTTAATTACATAATGACCCTCTAATCTAAATTATGGTTTTTAATCTTTGAAAAAATAAAGAAAAAATTATGATTTTATTTTTATCCAAATCGAGATATATTTGTACTGTAGAGATATAGAGAAGTGGGAAAAAAAAATCAACTCTGCATGTGGTTGAGGACTCTAATTATACAGTGTAGGGTCTTTTAATTGTAACAATTTTCGCTTGTGAAAAGGAAAAGAGTGTGGAGTTATGTCTAATGTTGTCAATTTTGATGCAGCAGCAACAACAATGCAACGACAGAGAATATATAAGCCTTATATATGTGAGGCAACCTACTGATTATTTTTAGATGTATAAATCAATGTTGGCTTGTTAGGTTATGTTCTCGGCAGCATGAGAGCTGTGATTTAAAGGTATCAAAAAAGGCTAGAGGAAGCGATATATTGATTACATTAGACATGAACAAAAATAATATATTTATTACTAGTATTCTGATTATTATTATTATTTATCTAAACTACCGAGAGAGATATATATATATATATATATATATATTTATATTGAGTCAACTAGATTATAATTAATACGGTCTCATTCGAAAATAACTAGAAAGATAGCAATGGGTTAATGTGGTTTTTTACTTGCATACAATAATGTGTTTAAACTTATTTCTTGTCCATTTCAATTGCGCAAATTATTAACTTGCAACGAGGAATGCATTATACACTTTTATATTTTAGTACTAGATTATTAATTTTGCCCTCGTATTAAACACTGAAAAAAAATTTCTTGCTTAGTAAAAGAGAGTTTTCTTTTTTTTTTTGGTCAAGGATGGGTGGGACCCTCCCTCTTCCTCTTTCAACATATAATGAAGCTAAAAATTTTCAAAATACAGCATTTGGATCAACCTATAGTTTGATATATAATTGCAAAATTTTGGGCATGGAGAAATGGAGAATAATTAATATGATTTTTTATATTTTTAAATCGGTCATGCTTAAAAAATGACTCACATAAATCAACTCTAAAATGATGAGTTGTATAATTTGTATGACTACATTTGTCACACAAAGAAACTGATGAAAAGCAAATGTAAAACCTTCATGCATAAGGATAGCTTGCTTTTCATAAATATTTTTTAAACATAAAGATATCTTTATTTTTAAAAAAATAAAAATACAACTTTTTAAAGAATAAAAATAAAATTTATACATGTAAGTGTAACAAAATTTTAACACTTTCATGCATAAAAAATGATATTTTTTAAAAATAGATAAAAGCTTTCACTATTAATTATAATCATAAATTTCCATGAATCACAAATGTTTTCTTACACTTACGTGTAAAATATTGGAGGAAACCAAAACATCATTCTACACCTATTAAAACAAAATTATTAACTAACAAGAAATCGCCCTGTGTTTTTAACATTAATATGTATGGGAATTGGAAGAAATCAGTCCATGTTGTCACATTTTTAACCCTCAGAAATCTCATGACTGTATCCCGATTAGCATTAGGCTTTCTTTTTTACAACTGTTTACTACGTTTCTGCAATATTGTTATAGATGATGTTGTTTACTGTTCATCCAGTGGCTGCATACTTTGTTCCTCCTTTCCTTGATTCTGTTCCTCGCTACAACCAGTTAGCGTACGATGATTCTGTTGGGGAATCCAACAGTGTTATAGATGATAGGCTGGATTCCGCCACTGCAACTATGGCTTAAAATCAATACCGATGGCAGCTGGAAGCCGTCTAGGGTTGCTACTGTAGCAGGTGTGATTCGAGACTGGAAGGAAAATTCGATTGGTGGTTTCGCTATCAATCTCCCTGATTGCCCTTCCGCTTTAATTGCAGAGTTATGCGATATCTTGAGTGGGTTACAGCAGAGGATTTTTGTTTCAGAAACATCATCATCGAAAGCGATAATAAGGTTAGTGTGGATAGGATAAATGAGGGTAGACACTAGGTAGAATAGAACACTGATTACTTCTATCAAGAGTTGCTAGCAATGCAATCCAATGTAAAGCTTCAGCATCAGTATAGAGTACGCATTGACGAATTTTGCATGTGAGCTCCCACCGGAGCAAAATTAATGAGTCTGGATTATTCTCTTGAGAGCACCATCAATTTACTCCTTGAAGACACTTTTGGAGTGAAATTTACACGGATGTGCTTACCTTAGTAGTTGAGTGGGTTGTGCTTTATTTCTTATATAATGTAAAAAAAAAAAAATTGATATTATTAGTTTGTACATACGCTTACCTTGATGTTTTAGTTTGGCAGTGCAATATCAGATTCTATAGTTGTTTAATTATTCTGGTAGAAAGCATAGTCTGTTTACTTGAATTATATTTTGGCAGTCAAGAGTTGGCTTCAATTTACAACAATGAAAACCAAACCGTGAATGCTAAAAATTTTATTTCGAGAGAATAATTTGGTTGCAGCTTTTTTCATTGGTTGTGTATAGGTCCTTTGGTTTATGAGGGAGACACATTCTTGTTTGCAGAGAATTTTCTATGATTAATGTACTTAAGATTATATATGGCCTGAAAACAAGTACATATATATAGCTTGCCCGAAAAGGCTCATAATCTATATATATATATATATAGCACTGGCATGCTTTTCCTACATAAAAAAAAAAAATAGATCTTTAGTATTACTAGTTTGTTACTTATGTGCAATGCACGTGGTTAAAATATTTATTAGATATATAATTTATTTTAATTTTGATGTTGTAAAATATACAAATTATTATAACATAAATAGAAAAATTGTTAATGCTAAATAATATGCATTACTAATAATAATTATATAGATATATATTACAATTTAAGAGTTATAAAAATGAATACTAATATGAAGAAAAATTATTTTAAAATTATCAAGTATTTCTAATAGTAATAGTATGAAATATTGTGTATGAAAATATTAAATATATAATATAAATATAGAATAATATAAAAATTATTTTTATATTTGGAAGAGTAATATCTTTGTATCTATAATATAATTAAAATAAACTTATAAATTTATAACAAATATTATTTGTTCTAAAATACATTTAAATTTAAATTTAAATATTTAGCTTATATGAAATTTAAAAAATTAATAAAATAAATTTTATTAATTTTATTAATAAAAATTATTAAAAAATGTTAATTTCAAAATTTTTTTAAATTAAATTAATATTATTTTTGTTAATATAT
>CATIWM010176275.1:0-14940 GCA_949671775.1 Mallotus repandus
TCCTCAGTTAAAAGAAAAATTCAAATTATATTATATTGTAATACATCATTCATATTGTTTTTTGTCCTTGTTCTCTGTATGTATGACATAAAAAAAGGATTGTATTTTTTTTATAATTTCACACATAATTAGAGAAATTTACTTATTTTCTTTAATGATTTATTTAATTTTAAAATATTATTGAAGTATGGAATTAATGAGTAGATACATCCTAAAATTATTTAATAAAAATATCAAAATGTCTGCTTTTTTAAAAAATAAATTTTATATATTTGTATGCCATAAACATTATTGAAATATGAAATCACAGTGCAGCTTTTTTGTACTTATCCTTTGCCGAAAATAAAAAAATAATTATTTTTCTCATTTTCAAGTTATAAATTATGCAATTCATTTTGAGTTCAAAATCCTAATCATACTTTGACGGAAGGTATCCACTAAACTGCTTACCCTTCAATAATGATAATAATATATATATTTTTTTAACAACAATGATAATAATATATATTATAACTAAAAACAATGGTGTTTTAGAATTCTATTTTAGTTGTTGGTTGCATTTGGGTTATATAGGATAATACACTTTTATAAAAATAAAAGCATATTGTGTTGTCTAAAATTTAGAAAAAAATATTGTACAGTACGCATCTCATTTACGAAAAATAAAAAATAGGTTGTGTACTCTGTATAGTTTGAAAAAAGAAAAACTTATGAAATCTTTAACAATTTAATAATATAAGATCAATTTCTTAAAAACGTATAACCAATTTATGTTTAGAATTGTGTAAGAATTATCTGTAAAATGTACACATAAATTGACTATTTTTTTTTCTCCTGTCAAATTTAGAGAAGAGAACAGCAGGGCACACACATAGCCCCCAGGAACAATTCCACTGTGTTTATCTTCTAATTAATTAATTAATTATTTTAGTGGCCAAAAAATAAAAATAATATTAAAAAAAACCAATCATAAAGATGATGATTCTATTAATTAGTTGTTTAACAACTAATCAAACATGCTAAATCCCATACAACTTCTTCTTCTTCTTTTTTAGCCCCAAATCCCGAAAATACCCTTATACACACAGCACAAGACAACACACTTTCGATTTCAATGTGCTTTACACGAAAATCGAGACCAATTAAAATAACAGATTCCAAATAATAATAACAATAATAAAAATCTAGGGTTTCTAAATTCATCCCTCTCATTTTTTTTTTTCTTTTTCCCTGTTCTCTCCGTTCGATTTTCCTTCCCTCCAAACGCTTTGTTTTTTGACCTTTTCTTTTCGTTTCCTGTTCATTTTCCCGGGAAAGTATTTGGACAGCAAAAGAAAATTTGTGTGTACATATACAAATCTTTCTATTTTTCTTTTACATTGCAGTCTTGTGTTCTCATATTATCTTTCTCTCTCGTTCTCTCCGGGAAAAAAGTTCATTTCTTTGTTTTTTTTTCCCGGGAAAATTACACCTCCGATTTTCTCGGATTTCTTCTCTGAATCTGGCTTCTCACATGTACCTCTCGCTTTCTTGCTCGTGCTTCTGTCTGTTTGAATAGAAACTTTTTTGTTTTGGAGATTTTCCGGGAAAATGAAAATCTTACTCTCAATTTTCTTGGATAAATTCTGGAGCAGGAGTTTTGCTTTTTTCTTGTGAGGTAATTTTTTTTTTTTTGCAGCTGAAACTTCTTTCCGTGAAGACAAACAGAGATTTTTATTTTAATTTTTTTTTTCTGTAATTTGAAAATAATTTGTGTTGGTTGTTATTAGGGTTTAATTCTGTGTTTTGCTTGTTTGTTTTATAGGTGTTTTGCGTGTGATTAGCTGATCTCTGGGGAAAATTAGTTGCTGATTGGAATCAAGGAAAGGAAATATAATTGTGTTATCAAGAAAGATCTGTTGCAATTAACTGAGAAGGGGGGGAGAGAGAGAGAGAGAGAGGTAGAAATTTTGAGAGCTCCAAAGAGATATATATAGTGTTTAATTTTGATGATTTGTAGTAGTTAAAGAAAAAAAGTGCTTGTTGATTTCGAATTGGATCTTGAATAACCTTGAATTTGTTGGATGCTTATTGTTTTATGGATTTGGAGGCACTTTCATCTACGTCTTTGCCTTTACAGCCAAGAGCTTTGGTGAAATGTTGTAACTGTGGGTGCAGTTGTTCTTTAGTAGCTTCTTCACCCCCGGGTTCTTCCTGGCTTCGGTCTGTAAAACGAAAATATGATGAGTTTGAGGAGGGAAATCGATTCTTTATACCTGGATTTGATCTCTTCTCGAATCCACGCGTGCAAATCGAAAATGAATGTGCTGCACTGCGCGAAACAGTTAGTAGTCAGCAGCAAGCAATTCAGGATTTATATGTTGAACTGGAAGAGGAGAGGAATGCCTCATCATCAGCTGCAAATGAGGCTATGTCAATGATCTTGAGGTTGCAAAGGGAGAAGGCCGAGATTCAAATGGAATCAAGGCAATTCAAGCGTTTTGCTGAGGAGAAGATGTCTCATGACCAGCAGGAGCTTTTAGCTTTGGAGGATACATTGTATAAGAGAGAGCAGGCTATTCAGTCACTTACTTGTGAGGTGCAGGTTTATAAGCATAGAATGCTGAGCTATGGGCTGACTGAGTCAGAGGTAGAGGGGGAGAAGGGTGAGAGGATTGTGTTTAGCCGTAACACAAGTATGGGTGAAAATTTGGATGCTGCAGAATTTGAGTTTCCAGTGTATGATTATCCGCCTTTGAAATGCAGTTTGAATGAGAATCCAAATGCCTTGGAGACTGAGGGAGATTATGATGTTGTGGACGTTGAGAAATATGCTTTTGGTGAGACTCCCCGTGGTCGGGACCATTTGAAGAATTTGGAATACAGGATCAATCAGATGGAGAAGAGTCCCAGCAGTAGTCAATTAGATGGGGAGCCCTCTAGTGCAAAGAATATTCTAGAGAAAGTGATAGTTGGCCACTCTCCCAGGCGGCCAAGACATAGTAGGGTGTTTTCTGGGGATAGTTCAAACTCTTTCATGGGAACACCAAGAGAAGCAGGTCCAGATATTGCCAATGAATCTCCTCACCTCAAGTTCAACAATAGCTTTAAGAAGATGGACTATGTTACTTATACAGAAGACTACTCAAATTTGAGAAAGGTAGATAATGCATCAGATTTTGGAGATGACATGAGTGACAGAATTTATACCATTGATTCTGTTCACAATGGGTTACCCTGTAATGGTATTAGTGAACCAAAATCTGGAGTTGGCATTACCGAAGAATATATTTCCACTCCGAGGGGCATATTGAATCGGCCTGATGTTAGCGATCCTGACATAAAAAAGCTCTATGCAAGGCTTCAGGCACTTGAGGCAGACAGGGAATCTATGCGGCAGGCAATTATTTCAATGCGAACTGATAAAGCTCAGATGGTGCTGTTGAAAGAAATAGCTCAACATTTGTGCAAGGAAATGTCACCGGAAAGACGAGCACCTGTGAATAAGCAATCTATTATTGGATCTTTTTCATTTATGTCCATTTTCAAGGTACTTCTGAATGCACTATGCATGCAAATGATTCATGTGGGCATATGCATGTATAGATCAGTAGGTTTCTGCCTGGTGATCTTCATAGTAATTTTGTATTCTGTCTATAGCTATGTGTATGATGTTGATGATATATCTTGTTTCATTTTTTTTCTTATGTCTGATTTTGATTTCCATGAGTTTTCAGTGATAGATTTGCTGACTGTTTTTGAGAATTTAACAATAATATTATTTTTTTAATTTTAAAAGTTCCTCATTTCTTCAATGTCACTGTATATTTTTCATTCATAAGATAGTCATTTGTATACTGGATGCATCATAAACTGTCATATTTTGATATTACAAGTTTAAGCCATTTTATTAGCTCTCTGCTGAATGTTGTGTCTGCACTAGCACTAATCAGACTTGCTTTTTATTTTTATATCCAGTGGATTGTGTCCTTCATTTTCTGGAGAAAGAAAGCTCGTCGCAGCAGGTGAGTAGATGTTACTTGCATATAAGAGTTGCAGGGTTCAGTTTCTTTGATTTATGTGCTAATGCAGTCAAATAATTTTCTTTCACCAAAACAAAAATGTTTTGGTTAAGATAGTAAGATACATTATGATGTTCAAAATCCAACCCATCTGTTCTTACATGGAGAGGGAAAAAAGGGAGGAAAAATTAACATTACCAATAGTGTACAGGAGAACTACGGAATTAAAATCTATAAAGCTCTAAGTTTTGGTTAAAAGTTTAAAGAACCACTTGCAATTTTGGCAGCAGCAACACTATATGTCCTTGAGAATAGCATTGAGATGTGCAAATTATATTTTTATCGGTTCTGTTGGCCTGAGAAAATATGTTGATTGATATCATCAAATTTTGTAATGGCAGGTATATGTGTGGGCTTTCAGCCACCAATGTGGGTTTGCTTCTGCTTCTAGACAAAGGACCCCGGGCAAGGCAGTGGAGATGTCTTACAAGTACACAAGTGTAAAACCACTAGTCAAACTACCATATCCATTTGAAGTTTATGCAAATACATGCGAGTGCCAAGTGGATTTCAGTCACATTGCCTTAAAATTTTTTTTGCATTCTTTTTCTGTATTCGTTACTGCTGCAGATTTGAGTGTTGTGCAGTGTTCTTTGATTTCAATTTCTCTGGATTGATATATTGTGCTTATTGATCGGTGAAAGATGGATATGGTATGGGTATGCTTGCCCCCGTAGTTTGTTGGAATGTTGCTTGAGGTACACGTCTCTTGACAGTCCTCTCCTGTAAATTGCAGATTCTTGTATGATCCCCAATAAAAAATGCAATGTTTTTCTCCTTCTTTCTTTCTCATGGAAGATGATACTCCACTTTGAGGAATTCGTTCTCTCCTTTATTTTTCAGCTTTTCTTTTCAGTTTATATATTATTCTAATCTCAGTTTATAACGAGAGTGCAAATCCAGCTAATCAACAGATTGAAAAACTGCGAAAACAAGGCTAGGGAATGGGACGAAACTGGTAAACTTGCAACTTTGGTTAAATATTGATCTATTACGATTGTTATCATCTTGGTTGTATCTTAACTTTGAAAATGGATTTGTTCTCTGCTCTGTCTCTGACTCGTTCAATAATGGCGCCTGTGACATGTTTTGCCTTTTCTAAATTGATGCCCATGAGCTTGAGGTTAAGGCGGAACGTGTGTCAATGATCTCATGACTTGAACAATCCCCTAATTCTGTTATACAGCACGACTGTTTATTGCTTTTTTCAGATACATAATGGCATGAAAATAGCAGAAGTTTAGCCAAATCCTCGGCACATCTAGGGCATTGGATTCTAGCTAAACAAAAATTAAAGTTAGCTTTGTGATTGTATTATTGTCATCCAATTGCTTATGGCTTAAGAATTGAAGAAACATGAAAATGATATTTTTCTTTAATTAATTAATTAATTAATTTTTTTTTTTTTACTAGCCGGCAAACTCTTAACAATTTTCTGAATTATATATTTGGTAAGGAATTTTCAAGTTTGGCATTTTCTCAAAATTTTTTGTTCTGATTTGGGAACTTTCCTGCCCTCCCAACCGGCCAAATGATGAAGCAGCGGAAGAAACTTCGAATTGAAGTACTGATTTGCAATCATTTTTCCTTCTGGTGAAAATTGTTTTTTAAATAGAAGATAGAAAAGACAACAAAACTTAAATATACAATATCGTCAGGACAATGAAGATAGACCAACCATATCCACATCCTGGAAGATGAGATTGGCCCTATTAACCTAATCAAAGTCTCTTTTCTGAATAATCAATTTCAGCCAACAGTTTATGGGGGGCATTTATATTTATACCCTGAATTGACACAGAGGCCTACCAGGATAATGCTTTATTTTTGAAATACATGTGCATAAAAAGTGCAAGCAAAAAGTCTAAAAAAAGAAAAAGAAAAAGAAAAAGAAAAAGATCCTTGGACACTTTGTTCTTTTTAATTAACATAACTGTTTATTAATTAATCATATCTTTTTCCTAATGCAATGCAGCGGCCCGCTAGACAACATTTTTTTTTAAAAAGTCGTTTTTCTCTATTAGCAGGCGATTGGAGTAGGAATTTTTTTTTGTAATTTAACGAGCCGCTACAAATATCATTTTCGTACCATTTAACGGGGAAGTGGTGTGAGGTTTATTTTTCTACAACATCAACATTAATTCTTGATTTGGTGACATAGAATTTCTTGCTCTCCAAACATAATAGATAAGTTGCATTTGATGCACAGTTTCATTGGGTTGAGCCACATGCTTCTTACTTCTCAGTTTCAGTGGATCCAGATATTAACTTGTGCCTAGGCTCTAGAATCCTGAAGATGATCCATTTTATGAGATCTTTCTCTCCATCTTCTATTTGAGTGTTGACTTACAAAATCCTGAACATTGTCAGGCTATATGTTTCTTCTCCTGGTATCCTCTTCAGGTTCTCTCAACTGTGGGACTGAGATGACCGAAAACTTCATTAATAGTTATCTGTTTCTATCTAGCATTTTTCTCGCCAAATCTTTGACAATCTCAGAAATAACAGGCAGGGATCGGATGACAAATCAATATCACCATGTAAAACCTATTCTTGTGACCCCTTAAACATAAAGAATCACCCCAGCACGCCAAATGTCAGCTTCAGGACCGTAATGCCTTGCAAAACTTAAGGTGACAAGTAAAATGAGGAACCGGCAATTTCACTAAACTTTTCACCAGGCTTAAAGAAAGCTGAAAAATCCAAAATCCATTATTTTAATCGGAATCATTGAGAAATAGAAGATTTTCTAGCCTATTAACCTCTAAAGAATGCCAAGCTGTGAACAACTGCAACAAAAATTCTGATAAGCTGAGCTGCTTCAGTTTCTGTATAACGCCCACGCTTTTTAATCTTATCTGAACAACTCCATAACAACACACACAGATTCAACATCCTCTTAAGTATCTGGTGTATTTGCAATATTTGGATTTCCTGTCAGATGATGCATAATCTGAATTTCATTGAGCAGATACTTACATCCTCATTTGTGGTCCTCTTTTATTAGCTTGGTTGCTGCTTTCTCAACCCAACGAAACACTAAACCATAACCTCTCCTTCACCAAGTTTCCTCCTCACATGGAAATTTTTCTAAAAACTTTTTTCTGCAGGGTTTGTAAAAGTTCATTATTTGTTTGCATTACCATTTGTTTGGCAGGTTTATTATTGATCGATACGTTTTGTATTGCTGGTATTAGACCTTGATTGCAGCAGGACAAAGTATACCATTCCATTGTTTCAACTTTTGAACTTATTTCGAACATCAAGCTTGAACTGAAATATAGAAATAACAGAGCAGTTGATGCAAGGAACTGGTAATCATTATCTTGATAAGTATTTAGTGGACAAAGAACGCTCATAAACAAGTACTCAAATGTGTATACATCCAACGAATTCGAGCTTTTGCTCTACAAGAAAAGTTAGGAAAGATAGAAGACAGTTGATGTGAAGGCAATGATAGATCTTTAAAAGACTACAAATTATTAGTCCTAAGCCAAAGGTGGCGCCTTGCAGTTATCCTGGTAACCGGGTTTTGATCGAGCATTTTTCTCACCAAATCTTTAGCAGACTCTGAAATAGAAGGCCAAGGATCTGAGGACAAATCAATATTGCCATATAAAACCCTCGCCAATGTAATTATATTTGTTTTGCCAGAAAAAGGAGGCACCCCACTTAACAAAACGTAAAGAATCACCCCAATGCTCCAAATATCAGCTTGAGGACCGTAATCGTTGTTTAGAACTTCAGGTGTAATGTAAAATGGAGTACCTAAAGCTTCTCTGAACTTTTCACTAGGCTTGAAAAATGTTGAAAATCCGAAATCGATAATCTTCAGAGGCGAATCTTGATCTTCATTTACAAATTGGAAAATATCCAGCTTCAGGTCTCAATGCATAACTGCTGAAGAATGTAAACTCAGTACGGCTGTAACAATAGTCCTGATAAGCTCAGCTGCTTCAGATCCTGTATAAACGGGGAAGCATTAGATTTTGTTACAGTAACATGTAAAGCTGCCATCATCACCAATCTCAGCATCAGCTTGCAAGAAATCCAAAGAAACAACATCAGAATCTATTTTAAACGAGAAAATGGAAGCTGCAGTTTCAGGAAATCACTCCATGATAGCAAAAGCGTGTACCAGATGATTGACTGCAAAACCACAAGCTGAACCATAAGACTGCCGGCGTAATCGTTGCTCCATGATCAGCATTTTAACATATGCCTAAGCTCTAAAATCCTGAAAATGACCCATTTCATGAGATCTTTCCCTCCTCCTTTTTATTTGAGTGTGAATTGCAAAATCCTGAACATTTTCAGCCATACGTTTCTTCTCTTGGCATCCTTCTCTTCAGATTATATTCAGAATTGTAGGACTGGGGTGACACAGAACTTCACTAACAGTTATCTTAGTAGCAGGGTTTCGAACTAGCATTTTTCTTGCCAAATCTTTAGCAATCTCAGAAATAACAGGCAGGGATCTGATGACAGATCAAGATCACCATGTAAAACTTCTCTTGTAACCCTTTAATAAAATTTAAAGAATTACCCCAGTTGTCCAAATAACAGCCTCAGGATCGTAATGCCCTTGCAAAACTCAGCTGCCGAGTAAAACGGGGAACCAGCAGTTTCACTAAACTTTTCACCAGGCTTAAAGCAAGATAAATCTGAAATTGATTATTTTGATAGGAGAATCTTCCTCTGCATTAAGAAACAGAATATTTCTGACTTAAGGTTTCTATGTGTGACCCCCTAAAGAATGCCAAGCTATGAACGACTGCAGCAAAAATCCTGATGATAAGCATAGCTGTTTCAGCTTCTGTTTCTAATCCTATCCGCACAAATCCATAACATACACAGATTCAACATCTTGTTAAGCCTCTTGTATATTTGCAATATTTGGATTTCCTGTCAAAAGATGCATAATCTCAAATTCATTGAGCAGATACTTTGCATCCTCGTTTGTGGTATATAGATACATTCTGTTTCATGCAGCACAAGAAAAACACATGTTTATCATTCCATTGTTTCAACTTTTGAACTTATTTCGAACATCAAGCTTGAATTAAAATATAGAATAAACAGCAGTTGATGCAAGGAACAAGTAATCATCTTAGACAAAGAAAGAAGCTCAGAAACAAGTACTCTGTAGTCTGTATACATTCAACGAAATTTGTGCTTTGTGCTACAAGTAAATTTAGAAAATTTGATATACAATTGTTTTACAGGCAATTGATAGATCTTTAAAAGACTACTAATCATTAATCCTAAGCCAACGGTGGCACAAAACTTCACTTGTAGTTATTCTGGTAGCCGGGTTTCGATCAAGCATTTTTCTCACCAAATCTTTAGCAGACTCTGAAATAGCAGGCCAAGGATCTGATGAGAAATCAATGTTGCCATATAAAACCTTCTCCAATGTGATTACCTTTGTTTTGCCAGAAAAAGGAGGGGCCCCATTTAACAAAACGTAAAGAATCACCCCAATGCTCCACATATCAGCTTCAGGACCATAATCCTTGTTCAGAACTTCAGGTGCAACGTAGTATGGAGTACCTAAAGCTTCGCTAAACTTTTCACCAGGCTTGAAAAACGTCGAAAATCCCAAATCGATAATCTTCAGAGGCGAATCTTGATCTTCACTGACGAATAGGAAATTATCCAGCTTAAGGTCTCGATGCATAACTCCTGAAGAATGTAAACTCTGCACAGCTGTAACAATAGTTCTGATAAGTTCAGCTGCTTCAGATTCTGTGTAACGGCCGCGCTGCTTAACCCGATCAGAGAGCTCGCCTCCTCGACACAACTCCATAACAATGTAAACTGCATCAGAATCTTCAAAAGAACCTTTGATTGATGCGACATTGGGGTTTCTTGCAAGATGATGCATTATCTGAATTTCTGTTGCTAGATCCTTTACATCTTTATCTTCCGTAATCTTTCTTTTCTGGATCAATTTGCAGGCATATTGCTTCCCAGTTGCTTTCTCAACACAAAGAAACACTGCACCAGAACACCCTTTGCCAAGCTCCTTCCCCAGCCTGAAAAGTTTTTTGAAGCTTACGATTTTCGTTTGCTTTAGTATCTGTGTCTGAGGTTTCTTTTGCATGGCAGAAGATGGGTTTTCATCGACAGGCTCTGCATGGCGAGTTTTAGGGCATGTTAAGCAGAGAGATTCAAGCAAGATCGACTGAAAACGACTGTTCTTCTTTGATCCAGCATTACCCATGTTGCTAGATAGCTTCTTCGTATGAATCTAAGGATAAAAAGCACAAAATCAAGCTTTTTTTTAACCTACTTTTTTTGTAATTCTTGACCTATAAAATAATCAAGCTCATATGGGTATCTATATGCAGGGTATAAGATTTAATCCTTTGGCTACAACCATCAAAAGTCTATCTATATACAGGGTACGTATAAGATTTAATCCTTTGGCTACAAGCATCAAAAGTCCTAAAAGCTTGGAGAACTCTTTAACCGAGACTAGGTAGTCCTATGGGCTATGGCTACTAGGATTAAAATCCTAATAAGACGTATAAGATTTAATCCTTTGGCTACAAGCATCAAAAGTCCTAAAAGCTTGGAGAACTCTTTAACCGAGACTAGGTAGTCCCATGGGCTATGGCTACTAGGATTAAAATCCTAATAAGCTTGAAGAATCCTAATTGGGGGATTAAAATCCCCCAAGCTTTATCTTTGATGCACTCCATTCTGATTTGATTTCTTAATATACGTTTCCTTTTATCTTAAAAAAAAAAGGCTGAATAAATAGTTTTTCACCCATCAACTTTACATAATTAACTTTTAATACCTCTTTATTGAACCCTAAACTTTTATTTTGAAGTATATTACTTCCAAAATTTTTATTTTTCAATTCTATTAAACTTATATAATTTTAAAAATAAACAAATATATAATTTCAAATGATTTTAATAAACACATAAAATACTAAATTTTAGCTTCGTACTAATAAAAATAAAATTAAAAATTCATATAAAGAAGTTATAAATTTTTTTTGTAGTTATATTTTCTCTTTAAATTAAATTAATTTTTTTTACATATAAGTTATTTTGTGCCTATATCTATATTAATTTATAAAATATGTTAGTTTTATTTATTTTAAGGATTAAAAAATTTAAAATACAAATTTAAAATTAAATAAAGTATAATAGGGGATGTCAAATGTTAATCCTATAAAGTTTAGGGCTAAAACTGTGCATTTAGCCTATTAAAATACAAGTATTAACATCTCTTATATTTTTAAATTTGAAATTACTCTAAAAATTAAATTACAAATAGATTGAATTAATCGTATTTCAGAAATCAAAATTATAATTTTGAAAAAAAAAATAAATGAACTTAAAAATATGGTTAACTAGTTTCAGGCGGATTTATTGGTTGTAGTTTAGAAAAAACCTACTCTTCCTACAGTTCATAACTATGTTGTACGGACACTACAATTAATAGGTGTTTTCTAATATTCGTATTCCCATTTTGTCGTGTCAGTACTATATAAACACTTCAATTTAGAAAGAGACTTCAATTAGAAGTTATATCCTCATATTTGTATCCTTGTTTCCCATATTTTCGTATCTGTGTATGTGCTCGCATCCGTGTCTGTACAACTTAGATTCAAAATAAACCCTCTATCTTGAGGAATAAATTAATATGTATATTTGAGATAACTACATATAAGTAAGGAGTTCTTTGATAGTACAAACATGTATATCTATACAAATAGAATTAGAACCGTTAAATCAATGTACTTATTTAATTATAAGAAAAAACTATCTAGTCTATCCTTAACTTTGGACCAATTATCAATCTAATCCTATTTTCAAAGTTATTTCAATTTGCTCTTTCAACTTTTCAAGTTGTTACAATTCTATCTAGACGACATTAAGTTTGTGACAGAGATGATATGGCCATCTGATGTGAAATAAGAGTGGCTGACATGGCAAAAAAATTAAAAACTTAAACTCACATGATCAATTTTATCCTCTACATCCTAAACTTTTCAAGTTGTGTCAAATCTATCCATACGATAATAAGTGTGTGTTAGATCTAACGCGACCATTTTACGTGGCATAAGAGCGTCTGACATGGAAAGAAAAAAATCTTAAAACTCACCGTTTTACATTGCCAAAATGGTGTCACTTTTCTTTTTAAAACAAAGTCATTTTGGGTTGAAATTGGGCAAACCTATTTGTTTTAAAAAAACACGTTTTACACTAGTTCAAAGTGAACTAATAAACATCACTTTCAACTTTTCTTTCTCCCATTGACCCTTCTCAACTAATTAAACAATAACATACTCCTTTTGTTCACCCACTCATCATGCCATTTAAAATAGTCACACATAGAATTCTGAAAAAAAATAACAAATGAGATATAAGAGCATCACACAGAATTTTGAAAAAATGTACAAACTATAAAAAATAATTACCATTACAACACAATAAAAAGAAAAGTGACACCGTTTTGGCAGTGTAAAATGGTGAGTTAAAATTTTTTTTTTTGCCATATCAGACGCTCTTATGCCACGTAAAATGGTCGCGTCAGATCTGATACACGCTTATTGTCGTATGGATAGATTTGACATAACTCGAAAAGTTTAGAATTAACTTGATAATTTGTATATATTTGAGGATAGAATTGATCAAGTGAGTTTTAATTTTTTAATTTTTTTGGTCATATCAGCCACTCTTATGCCACGTCAGATGGTCATGCCATCTCTGTCACAAGCTCAATATCGTCTAGATAGAATTGGAACAACTCAAAAAGTTGAAGGAGCAAACTGAAATAACTTTAAAAATAGGATTAGATTGATAATTTGTCCAAAGTTAAGGATAGACCAGATAGTATTAATTCACAAAATCAATGGTTGTAATTAAATAAAAATTAATTCAAATATTCTAATTTCATTTATATAGATACAAATATTTGTGTCATGTAATTTAAATATTTTATTATTAAGTATATATTTTTTGTTGACATTTTAACACTTGTACTTTCATTTTAATACATAGGCGACAACATTTGACATACCCTGTAATTTTAACTTAGCAATAGTATTTCACAGTTATTAAAATATATTTTTTGAAATAAAAATATGATATAAATATTTTTTATCTTTTCTTATTTTTTCTTATTATTACCGTCTAAAATTGAACGAATAGATGTATCTTTTTCTCCCTTATTAAATGGTATAAGAATTTAAATTTTTAGACGCTCTAGGAAAGAAATTTATAAAATTACAAGATATATATATATATATATATCCCTAAATATTTTAATTAGTCAACAAAGAGTGGTATGCTATCTTTCCAACAACTTCAAGAGATGTACGATTTAAATTCTATTATTATTAATTTATGAAATTAATTTTTATTTGATTTAAAAGAGAAGAAATATTTTCTGTTATGCAGTGCAGCAATGTTATAGTCATTACTTCTGTTATACAATTTAGGCACAAGTACCAAATTGAACCCTTACGTTTTACCCTAATTGCTGATTGACACTTAATTTTTTTTTTAGTCAAATTAGAACTCCAAGATGAAAACCGTTACACAAAATGGACCCTGCCGTCAAAAAAACAAAACAACCATTGTAACAAAGCCAATGTGGACAAAGTGAACCCCACAAGAAGCTGATGATGTCGATGATGTGGCAAAAGCATGCAGTGCCTCCCACAGTGAATCCAATGTGGCAAAAAGACAAAAAAAAAAAAAAGGATTTGGCATCAGAGAACTTCTAGCATCCGAAAGAGAAGCACTGCGTTTTCTTTTCAGCAGTGGACCTTCATCTGCAGCATCTCCATTCATGTCACTCACATTTTTCTGCTCATGCAATGCACCCTCATTACTCTCTTACATGTCTTGTTTCTCATATGAAGTTAACGGTGCTTGTTCCGACTCATTTGCACTTCCACTAAAATCACCATTTCGACCTACGGAGCTCAAAACGAAACCCCCAAATCGCAACTCAATAAGCTTATAAATGCAATCAAATTTGCTCTTGGTTTGGACATCTTGGACAATGAGGTCCCAGTTATCTCCATGCTTGAGAACAAATTCTAAAAGAAGTAAAGTCTCTGCATCACTCCAAATCGCCCTATGTGTAGCACTGCCATCAACAACATTGTCATCAAACTTGTTTTCTCCATAACTCCCATTGTTAAAGTACTTCGCACACATAATGTAATTACCCTACAAAACATGATCATTATAATAAAATAAAAAGAAAACCTACAAGCAAGAGCATCATATATAGTTAAAAAGTAAAAATAATTTCTAATACCTTACTATATTCATACCGGCTGGAGTCACAATTTGCACTGTAATTACCACATGTTGAAAGATGATAAAAAAAATTAAAAATAGATGTTATCCCACATTGGTTATAAGTGAAGGAAGGAGAGAATTAGTTGGTTATAAAAGGGACTCCTTCCCCCTTTGTTAAGTGTGTCAATCACCACTTGTATTTGGTGTACCATTGAAAGTTATTAGCTATACTAGTAGAGAATTTAAAGGAAAATTCTCTTGGGTGTATACTTGAGCTTTTGGGTGTGAGAGAGAGTTAAATATTTTGTAGTGTGGTTCCACATAGTAAATATTTTTCTCTTGGTTGTCTTTTGACAACGTCTGTGGTTTTTCTCTATTTTGGAGTTTTCCACGTTAAATTATTGTGTGTTTCTCTATCTTATTTTTCAAGTATTTTTGTTCAAGTTGTGATCTAGTGTGGTGAAGGGATTTGTTGGATTGTAAGGGACTTATTTTCCTTAATAGCTTGTTCTCTAGCTTAAGGGATTTTGGAAACATCTAGTTCAATGGCGTTCAAGTTGGTTTTTAACTGTCAATTTTTTTCTTGATTCTGAGTTTAA
>CATIWM010176333.1:0-25303 GCA_949671775.1 Mallotus repandus
TATCAACAACAACCTCAAAACAATAACTCCTGACACAAATAACTAGCAATTATACAACAACCACACAACAAAAGTCAAATCTAGTGTAATTATTACATTAAATTAAACTAGTAAATTTTAACACGTAATAAATTAAAAAAAAAAACACAAACAAAGCAAAAGTCAACCAACAAAATAAAAAACAACTTACAAAAAACTCAAAAAACATACTCATGTGGTTCTGCATTAATTTTTTTTTTAATCTCAGAAATAAAATACAAATAAGAAGAGTTCCAACCACTAAAATTCATTGACCAAAAGGCAAAGGGTTCAACAACCACCAAAGAGAAAATGACAAGACCGATTTCACAGAGGGCAGCGATACTTGAGTTAAAACCTCAAAATAAAAACCAAATGAATCACAAAACCTTAAATAAGCAAAATGGAAGCTGAAATTGAAAAGAAATTGAATTTTGAAATGAGAGAAAAGATCACTAAGAGTGTGTTCGGTATAAATGAATTTCACAAAATTTTATAAAATTTATTTATAAATCCAAATCATATATGTTTGATTTAAATGAATTTTGTATGAGAATTTATTTGTAATTTCAAATTTTTAAATTTATGAAATTGATTATAACTAAATCACATTCTATCAAAATGATTGGAATTTCCAAATGAATTCTACAAATTTTAAGTCTATATTTTTAAATGATTAAAACATTTCTCCTTACTTTTATTTTCAAAAATATCTTTATATTTAAAAATATATATTTGACAAAAATATGAATTCAAGATTTATATCAAACACAATATAACAAAATATGAAATTCATTTCAAATGAAATTTATAAATTATTCATTTAAACAAAACACACTTCATTAATAAAAAATTATTTGCAAATGAATTGAAATTCATTTCTAAATAAAATGAATTTTTTGATGGAATTTAAAAAATACATCAAAGGAAATTGACACATTGAAAATGAAAAAAAAAATGTTATATGATTGAAAAAAATAACATACTGTAATTTTGATATTTTTCATGCATGATCCTTGGAGCTGTGAGTTTCTGTATTTTTAGCCTTTCGGCTTTCTCTTAATGCAAATTATTGCCTTAAAAAAAAATTGATATTTTTAGGTCAAAGTTGATATACAATGATATTTTCTCAATTATTTACAAGTTTACTAGAATTTAATTAATTTAGGGTTCAACCTGGATATAAAAACATAAGAGCTCTAATTAACGCAGTTCAACTCGTGTAAGAACACAATGATAATAAAAATTTTATAAAACTAATTTAACACGACTGTAAATACTATAATTTGAACCTGATATATCATTTAAGTAATAACAATTTCATGCCAATTGATTTCAACGATTGTTGGTAATTCGTAAGTATACTTTACTATTGAAGAGACAAATTATATAAATTTTTATATTTTTAAATAATTTTTTTGTTGTTATATTTTTGTTTGGCTTGATTTATCGAATATGTTATATTTTATTAATTTTTGATTTACATATTATTTTAACATATTAATTTACTTAACTCTACAAATTTTAAATAACGAGGCATGAAGAAAATACTAAAATCTATGTTTCTTTACTTTTTTTTTTAATTGATTAATTTGAATCGTTGTTGAGAAAATCAATATACAGGCTTAAATTGCACAGTTTCCAACTTTCAATTCATATTTTCTGGAGCTGCTGTCTCCAACAGCATTGTCCACGTTAAAGGGCAATTTTACAAAAAGTCGAAACTACCCTTTTGTGTTCAAGTATTTTTCCGAGGTTTTGCCATCCATTTCTTTTTTTTCCAAAATTTATCTACGAGAAAATAATCAAATAATAATTATTCTTTAAAATATTTGAAATATAAGATCTAAATTCTATCATTATTGATTTAAAAGTAGGGTTATCTCTTATTATATAGTTCATTAAATTTTTCTATTAAAAAAATTTAAAAATTCATATACTAATAATGTCTCATTAAAAATTAATTCAACAATTTGTATTAATTTTTAAAAATAAAAACAAAAAACATATATTTTTCATATTAAAATATATAACTACTCTTTATTATAAAATTAACCTTAATATGATATATTTTTTTAAAGATAATTTGTGAAAAGATGTTTATAAACGTAACAAGAATTAATAATAATGCATGCTTATATATATATGTAATATTTAAATTATAAATAGTAACAATATATTTATCCAAATAAAAGTAATATATATTTTTTTAATTGAAGATAAATAAACATTTTATTATCATAATAGTTTTCCAATGGTTTTTGTTTATTTTAATAAATTAATTTTTAGAGAAATATTATTCAATTAATAATGAATTTTTTTTTTAACAAAAGTGTTAAACATAGCCACCTTTTTTCTTTAGTCCTCTCATTCTGTTAGCCTGGCTAACAACATTTGCAAACTCATTTATGGCTTCATCAACTCATAGAAATTGTTGATATAAAAGAAAATGCAGTGGTGTGCTTAAGATGAAGGTAGTTTGAAAAATTTAATAATTGAGTTATTTAGTAGGCTATGGTAACAACCACATTGGCTATGAAAAACAGTGGCTCCCTATTTAATTATATAATCTAAGATGATACACCATAAAGCAAAGACAACCACCACTTAAATTAATTCTCATCAGAATTAGATATAATATCTTTAGACTAAGTTATATCATTAATCGTTGAGATCAACTGGTAGAAATTATTTCTGTTTAAGAGATGTTTTAAATTGAATTTTAATATATTATATTGAAGTTAAATCGAATTAATTAAAATTTAATAAATTTTAGATATTGATAGTTTAAATAAAAAAATGTAGTATAAAATATTTAATTGTGATCAAATGAATTAATTATAAATGTGAACAAAATATGTACAAATGGTCCTTTCTATAAATAAATGAAATTTATTAGCAAATTGCCTAACAAGTGACATGAGATTTTTTTTTTACGAAAATTAGTTTTAATATATTTAGACGACATTAAAGGTATTTAATGTCATTAAATAAATTATATACACGAACAAAATATGTATAGATTATTTTTTTTTGGCATTATGTATAGATTCTTTTATAAATAAATGAAGTTTATCAACAGTT
Organism: Mallotus repandus; assembly: GCA_949671775.1. Taxonomy (NCBI): domain Eukaryota; kingdom Viridiplantae; phylum Streptophyta; class Magnoliopsida; order Malpighiales; family Euphorbiaceae; genus Mallotus; species Mallotus repandus. The sequence continues at coordinate 3,103 of CATIWM010176333.1, forward strand.
GCCTAACAAGTGACAAGAGATCCTATTTTCTCACTAAAATTAGTTTTAATATTTTTAGACGACATAGTACAAAGGTATTTAATTATCTTAAATAAATTATAAATGTGATACCTTTTTCTAAATTTTGAATATATCTACAAAAAGGTAATTTAGTTTCATTTAGCTTTTTTTTCTTATAATTAATCCTATTAAATGTTTTTTTAATCCAAGTGAAATACAAAAAAAATAACAATTAATTTGAAATGAAGAGAAAAATAACTTATTTTTAAGATTTTTTTATAAAAAAGTTATTCATGAAAAAATTAGTTTTGATAATATATTTTTTAATTTTTTGCTTATTTGTGATAAAATCTCTATAAACAATGATATTAATGCTAAATCTACATTAATATCTTGAGAACTTAATTAAGATCAAAAATCAAATTTTTTGGATACTAGATGAGTGAATAAAAAATATACCTTTTATTACATAGGTGTAAAAATTCACACATATATATATATAGAGTAGGGATCCAATTATACATGTGTAAAACTAATATATTTTACATAAAATCTCAACCATTAATTATAATACATCCAATAATTAAAATATCTAGTTACTTTTATTAAACATTTTATTATTAAAAACCTATATTTTTTCTTTCATTAATTAGTTATTTCCTGTCTCGTATATTTTCTACAAGAGCATGTAAAATTGAGACATTAACGTAAAAATAAAAACTATGAAAAATAAAACTATGTTAAATAAAAAATGAGGAAAAAAAAAAAGGTTAAAGAGTTATTTTGCTTAACCCGTTGGCATGAACCCTAATAAGTTTTACCTATGTATCATAAGGCCTATGCAGTTTATTGCAAAACATTAAGTTAAATTGAATCCATAATAGATTATATTGATTATAAATTTCAATATATGTGAATATAAATTTATATTATAGATTTAATTTAAATAATGAAGAAGTTATATTATAATATTAGTTAAATAAAAGGGAAAAATAAAAATTATAATTGTGTAAAATTTAAATTTTAGTAGGACTAAAATATAAAGCCTTTTTGCTAAATTTTTTTGAATATTTCTCAAAGGCAACCCCGCCTTTGAATCTATGTAAAATCAGTAAACATAAAAATTAATAACTATATTTAAATGTATTTAAAAAATTAAAAATAATATTACACATATAATTAAACCATAAAGTTCAAATATTTTTAAAAATAATAAAATATAGTTAAGAAGTGTTTTAATAGACGTAGTTTAAAATGAACAAATATTACAAAAAAAATCATTTTTATTTATATTGATTATAAATTTTAATATACTCTTATATAATATATAGTTTTATTTAAGTGTTATTAGTTCATTTTATTTTTTAATAATATTATTTAGAAAAAAATAAACTAAAAATGCTCTTTCAGTTTTTAAGGATGAGTTCTTATTCAAGATAAAATATTATGATTAACATAAAAAAATTTAAAAATAACAATTAAAATATTTTATTTCTAAAAAAAGTAATAAATAATATTTCAATGACAAAAATATTTCAAAATTTTTAAAGTGAAACAATTTTAATTTTAATACAGTAAAAAAATTAATATTTCACGAGCACTTATAAAGCATAATATATGACCTTTAAGATCATAAAATCAAAAATTTCTTGGAAAAAAAATATATTTTTAACCATAATTTATTTTAACAAACGGTCCATATGGAATCAGAAATAAACAATTTCGTCATGCCATTAATCAAAATGGCTCTATGGTCTCATGTACTTAAAACAATTGCTAAGCTAAAGACTAAATAAAACCCATCTAGTATATCAAATATAATTTTTGCTTCACCCAAAGTGTTGTCTCAAATATATACACTTGGTATTGCCCTTGAATTGCCCAAAGTATTGTCTCAGAAATTCAGGAAATACCCAAAGGATAGTTCAATAGATACCCACCCCTGAATTCTCTAATAGCATTCAATAGGTGAATGATTTGGGAAATGCAAGTTTATTGTTTTTCACAATTCCTTTACTATTAATTGGGAATTTTGGTATTATAGACAATCATATTGTTTATGATAGAAAACAACTAATCAATGAAAGAAAAAATATATGTTTTTAATAAGGAAATGTTTAATAAAAGTAACTAAATATTTTAACCATCGGATGTATTATAATTAATGGTTGAGATTTTGTTGTTTCTTGTTTTAAATATTTTTTATATGTAAAATTGAGATATTATGATTAATACCAAAATTGAGACAAATTATAATAAAAAAAATATGGGAAACAAAACTATGTTAAATAAATAATAAAAAAAAGGTTAATTAGATATTTTGGTTAACCGGATGGCATGAGACCCTAATAAGTTCCACATACGTATCATAGGGCCTATGCAATTTATTGGAAAACTTTAAGTTAAATTGAATCCACAATAGATTATATTGATTACAAATTTTATTATATGTGAATATGAATTTATATTGTAGATTTTTTTTTTCATAGTAAGTTCTCAGATGAAGTAGTTAATTTCCAACACCACAAGAGGGGAGAGTCATGTTCGAACCCTGATTTCTACAACCGGATGTCCACACTTTTTACCACTTGGACTATTCGTGAGGGACTATTGTAGATTTAATTTAAATAATACCGGGACTATTGTAGATTTAATTTAAATAATACCAAAGTCATAACATAATATTAGTAAAATTAAAGGTAACAATAAAAATTATAATTATATAAAATTTAATTTTTAATAGAATTAAAATATAATTTTTTTTTCCAATTTTTTTTGAATATTACTTAAAAGCAGTCCCGCCTTTGAATCTATATAAAATTAGTAAACATAAAAATTAATAACTATGTTTAATGTTTTTAAAATTTTTTAAAAATAATAAAATATAATTAAGAAATGTTTTAATAGAAGTAATGTAAAATAAAAAAATATTACAAAAAACCATTTAGTTTTATCTCATCTGTTATATTTATATCATAATATATATAAAAGTATGAATAGAGGGAAATTTTTTTTGGACAGAAAAGGATATATATTTTTATATATTAACAAAAATGGTATTAATTCAATTTTGAAAAATTTTGAAATTGATGAAGATGGTATTAGTTTATATTTAAAATTTAAAATTTATATTTAAAAATCAAACAAATTTAAATAAAAATAAAATAATTTCTTATATATATATATATATATATATAAAAACTATTAAATTATTATAAGATTCAATTATAAAAATTCGTATTTATATGTACTACATTTTGTATATCTATGAATCCTGAATAATAGTTAAAATTAATAAATTTATTATTAGTTTAATTTATATAATTGTATACAATTTTTAATATCATATCATAATCTATACTATATATAAAACTATGAATAGAGCAAATTTTTTTTTTGGACAAACAAGGACATAGATTTTTATATATTAAAAAAAGTAGTATTAATTTAATTTTGAAAATTTTTGATTTTGAAGAAGATAGTATTAGTTTGCAGTTAAAATTTAAAATTTTATATTTAAAAATCAAAAAGATTTAAATAAAAATAAAATAATTTCTTTTATATACATAAGCTATTAAATTATTATAAGATTCAATTATAAATATTTTATAAAACTTCGTATTTATAATGTACCACATTTTGCATATATAAATGAATATTGAATAATAGTTCAAAATAATAATTTTATCATTAGTTTAATTTATATAATTGTACACAATTTCTAATACATATAAAAGCAATTAGAAAATTATAAGAACATACAAATTAAGAATTTTATTAATTGATAAATAAGAATAATTTATTTCATAAGATTTATACATAATATAGATATATATTTTTCATGTAAGTGACTAAGAAAATATAATTATTTTTAAGCAATAAACTTTAAATCATAATATGTACTATGTCTAAAAGTATGAATGGAGGAAAAAAAAATTTTGGATGAAAAAGAACATACTTCTTTTATATATTAACAAAAATAGTATTAATTTAATTTTAAAAATTTTGAAATTAATGAAGATAGTTTTAGTTTGTATTTAAAATCTAAACTATATATTATAAAGTGATAAAAATATTTAATGCATATAAATTATCACTAATCTCTTGTATTAAATTTTATCTTGGTATTTCAATCTTTTATTGGACTTATATTCTCCATTTAATCTCATGCACAAGCTAATTGGGACAAAAAAAATATAGAATATTGCTGGATGGAATATCAAAAGTAATAACATGAGTTATCAATTAGAGAGATGAATTTTTTCGACAAAATATAAATGTTTATTTATCTATATATATTGTCTATAAATTTATACAATATATGAGATAATGTTTTAATAAAAATATTTTATTTTACAAGTTGAGATAACAAGTAGTTATACTATTTTAAACATTTATTACATATGAAAAAATAGATTAAAAAAATAAATTTCTATTTTAATTTAAATATGTATTTTGAATTTCTACACAAATAATAGACAAAAGTAGTTTAATTTATACTAATATTAACATTAGACTTTTATTTTATATTGAATAGATATTTCAAATTTTAAATTTGTAAATAATTAGTAAAGAAATTAATTTTCTTTTTATTTATATTATTTAGTTATTTCATCAAAAAATATTATTTAGTTATAAAATTTAAAATTAGATAATAAGTAATACCTAATTTAATTTTTAAATGAAATATATTAATAGCAAATCTTATATTTTTATTTTTTATATTTATTTTTTTCCTTTTTTTATTTTATTATTATTAAGTACTGTATCTATTTTTTGATCGGCTAAAAAATTTAAACATGTATATGTGTAAACTACTCATATATATATATATAAAGGATGGGGTGAGTGATAACAAAAATTTATTGTTCAAAGAAAAAGAATAATAAAAATTAACATATATATTTACTGTTTTGAGAGTGAATAAAAAAGTAAAAATTTATATATGATGAGATGAGTTTCACTTATTTAAATATTTTTAATTTTTTTAAAAATAGTATGAAATGAATTTATATAATATTTTAAAATTTTTTTTAAAGGAAATTTATTTCTGTTATAAATAACAGAAGTAAAAATATACCTTTACTAATTTTTTTTTGCATGTCAGTAATATAATTCCATTAACAGTGAAAATAAATAACATTTATAAAAAAGTTTAAATATGTAATTTTTAAAATAATAAAAATGTATTATTTAAAAAAAGATGTATCTATACATAAAAAAAAATATTAGCAGTAGAAAAATTATAGAATTATTTTAATTTAATTTTATTTTAATCACCATTAAATAAGAGTATATTTTTTCATCCAATAATAATTACTAATAAAATATATTTTACTTTGTAAAAATTAAAATAATCTTATAATGCACTTTAGCTGTAAATGTAAAATTAGAGTTTAGTGTCAAAAAATGTTTTCGATTTTTTTTTAAGGATTCCCATCATTTCTTTGGATCCGATGAGCATCAATTCTTTTCCACGTGTAAGGCCTTTTTTGTCATTTTAATTATATAATAATTTTAAATAAAAATAATACATTTTATAATTATTTTAATTTTATAAAATAAAACATAATTTATTAATAATTATTATTAAATAATAATTTTTTTATTTAATAATAATTAAAATAAAATAAAAATAACTACAAATTAAACTAATTATAAATATATATAATATAAAATATTAAATTTTTAACTTTAAAATTATATTTATTAAAAAAAATTCATCACAAACTCATTTTATATTATTCTTATAATATTATAATTAATTATATTTTTACAGACAATCCATCTTCACCGTCTTTGACATGTCCATTTTATTTTAGCTTTCATTTTCATTTTCATTTCATTAAAAAAAAAAAAAAACTCCATGATAACACCTTCGAGCTCTCTCTGTTAAAAAAAAAACCGCTTTGCCCAGTTCTGTTATAATCTGAGTTTCAGTTACTACATTGAGAAGAAAAAATTATATAGATAATGGGATCTATAGTCCCATTTCAAGACCTCAATCTCAATCTCTCTCCTCCATCTCCGTCGTCGACCACCGCCACTGCCACCGCCGTCTCCGCCGCGACACCGCCGCCTCTGTTGATCCCAAAACTCGAACCTAAGCTTGAACCACTAGACAGTTTCGTAGAGACACCTCTACCACAAGAGGCACACCAGGATCCATTATTTTCCGATTTTACCCCTAATTTCTTCTCAAATATCGAAAACACCCCTACACCTCCCTCGCAGTCCTCTGCTATTGAAGAAGACAATGTCTACTCGGAATATAACAGAATCACCGAACTCTTCCGCACGGCATTCGCCCAACGCTTTCAGCAGCAGCAGCAGCACGGCGACAGTTCGTTCTCAGAGAACAGCAGCGTCGATGATTCACGCGCAATCGTACCTGTGAATGACGAAAATACCCTCACGGTGCCCGCAAAATCGCACCGTCGTTACCCGAAAAGGTCGTCGGAGCTTGTACGTGTGACGGATTTAGGAATCGAGGACCAGCGATACTTTCGGGACGTCGTTAGACGCACGCGCATGCTATTTGACGCGCTGCGGATTTTTAGCGTCTTAGAGGAGGAAAAACGGCGCGGTGAAACCCTAGGTAGACGTGCACGTGGCGATCTTTTGGCGTCATCAGTGATGCGTGACCGTGGACTTTGGCTCAACCGCGATAAGCGGATTGTAGGGTCCATACCTGGTGTTGAAGTTGGAGATATTTTCTTTTTCAGGATGGAGTTATGTGTTGTTGGTCTTCACGGCCAAGTTCAAGCCGGAATTGATTATCTTCCGGCGAGCCAGAGCTCGAACAGGGAGCCTATTGCGACGAGTGTGATCGTTTCTGGCGGTTATGAGGATGATGAGGATTCTGGTGATGTGGTAATATATACAGGACATGGTGGACAGGACAAGTTTGCAAAGCAATGTATGCATCAGAAGTTAGAAGGAGGTAATTTGGCTTTGGAGAGGAGTATGCATTATGGTATTGAGATAAGAGTTATTAGGGGATTTAGATATGCAGGTAGTTTTACTAATAAGATTTATGTTTATGATGGTTTGTATAAGATTCATGATTGTTGGTTTGATGTTGGTAAATCTGGTTTTGGTGTTTATAAGTATAAACTTATGAGAATTGAAGGACAACCAGAAATGGGTAGTTCGATTTTAAAGTTTGCACAGAGTTTGAGAACTGCACCGTTGAGTGTGAGACCTAGAGGTTATCTTAGTCTTGATATTTCAAATAAGAAGGAGAATATGCCAGTTATGTTGTTTAATGACCTTGATAATGATCATGTTCCTTTGTGTTATGAGTATTTGGTGAAGACGGTGTTCCCGCCGTTTGCGTTTAATCAGGGAAGTAGTGGAACGGGCTGTGAGTGTGTTGGCGGTTGTGTTGATGGTTGTTTTTGTTCGATGAAGAATGGTGGGGAGTTTGCTTATGATCAGAATGGGTTTTTGTTGAGAGGGAAACCGGTGGTTTTTGAATGTAATGCTTTTTGTAAGTGTCCACCGAGTTGTCGGAATCGGGTTAGTCAAAAGGGGTTGAAAAATAGATTGGAAGTGTTTAGGTCAAGGGAAACAGGTTGGGGAGTTCGGTCATTGGATTTGATACATGCTGGTGCATTTATATGTGAATATGCAGGGGTTGCTCTCACAAAAGATCAAGCCCAAGTGTTCACAATGAATGGTGATAGTTTGGTATATCCCAATCGATTTTCCCCAAAGTGGGCAGAATGGGGGGATTTGTCTCAGATATATACTGATTATGTGCGTCCATCATATCCTTCTGTTCCACCCCTGGATGTTGCAATGGATGTGTCAAGAATGAGGAATGTTGCTTGTTATATGAGCCATAGTTCAACTCCAAATGTGCTGGTGCAGTATGTTTTGCATGATCACAATAATTTGATGTTCCCTCACCTCATGCTTTTTGCGATGGAGAACATCCCTCCTTTGAGGGAGCTCAGTCTTGATTATGGCGTGGCTGATGAATGGACGGGGAAGCTCTCCATATGCAACTGAGTAGGCTTGGAGAGTTTTGGAAACTTATCAATGTGGTGTAGCACAAGATCCTGGGGACGTGATGCTATAAGGTAAATCTAACAACATTTTTGCATTTCTCACATGTAGTTAAACAGCAGTTAAATTTTGATTAATTTAAATTGCTACATTGTCTTCATTAAAGCAGAGTTTAGATTGATTTGTGGTTGTAACTGTATTGCAGTCTAAGATGATGTCAATGTTACCCATACTTTATGAGTTTGTAGTATTCGTTAAGCAACTTTATAATACATTCAGTGAATTACGACACATAATTTTGTTGTTGGATACCATTTTTGTAAGACATAATTTGTCTTATTCTAATTAAAATGCATTCCTTTCAAACTTTTGGTATTGTCACTTCATAATGATGGGGATCTTCTGATTATTAATCAATCTAGTTTGATGTCATGCTCTTTTGGAGCTTGTTGGACTTTGGGATGCCTGAGGTGTTTGGGAAAGAAAAAATTTGTAATTTTGCTATTTGCAATTCTCTCAGTTGTAAAAGGTGATCCAATGTTCCTCATTTGCTTTTCTGGCGTTGTCCTCTCTTTTTAACAAGAAATTGTTCTAAAAATATTTGTGCAAAGTTATGTTTTCCCGGACATAAGCATCATAGCTATATGCTTTAAATCCAAAATATGGTTTTGCTGAATAAGAGTTTAATCCTGTGCAAATATAGTGTTTCTCATGTGTCATTTTGGGCACATGCTTTGTTGCTGCCAATACTTGGGATTGACTGGTGAATTGTACTGCATTATTCCAATATGTAAGGAGTTCAAGTCAAACAACTACTTGGTTTCAAGTAGATAAATGCTTATGGGTGACTATCAACTTTTTATAGGATTAATATAAGTGGCATGAAAATGGAAATGTGGAAACAGATATCTGAGATGGCATTTTTTAGAGGTATAAAAAATTGAAAACATTAAAAATATACAAATATACATAAATATCAATTTTATATATAAATATTGAAAACATTAATTTATGACTACCAATTAATAGTATAATTATAAATTATTTTGTTTAGCTAAAAAATATAGATTTTTTTATTTATTTTCTTTCTTATTTAGGAAAATACTAAAGAAATATATTTTTGAAATTATAAACGTGTTTCTTAATTTTTCAAATTTGCGGAAACAGTCTCAAAATGTTTCCGGAAGTTTTTTGAGGTTCCCAACACGTAAATATTTTCGGAATGTGGAAATGCCTACTAATTGAGGTTTCCCTCCAGTAGTCAATATTGTCATTGATGGCAATCATGAGCAGCCAGTCTTTGTAAAACAAAAAGTTAGTGCGTTGTGGTCCTCATGATTGTGTGTGCTTGTAAAATGTAAATTTCCACTGCCCTTTTGAACATCTGTGCTTTTGTTTCTGATTTCTATATTTGCTGAACGTCTAATTATTGATTGGATCACCATATTCAGTCTGTCTATGTTGTGACTGATAGTATGTCTTTTCATGACTGTCTATTGTTGGTTTGTAGATTTGATATATTTTTTTTTTGGTTCTTACCTAGCAAAGTGGCAATATTTATTTAACTTGTGTCTGCCCAATCCTGGGGCAGCATTCTTTTGGCTTCTAAGTCCAGTTAGTTATCCCTGAGAAGTAGAAGGACGTAGTGAACTGTTTGCTAAAAACTCTATCTGCTATTTTCCAATGAGCTATACGTGGCAGATACATTTTCTTTTATCAGTCAGTGTTTCCTTTCAAGGAGGACAAGTGCATAATTGATTACATGATCGGGGTGAGTGGTTTGCAAGTCAAATGCAGGTATAGACAGATTTGCTGCTCCCAGTCTTTTAAGTGGCGTGATAGTTGGGTATGAAAGCTTTATGTACCACTCTGCATATTTTTTTGGTGTGCCTATTGCATGTGTGGCTCTTGTATTACATATGCAATGGCATTCTGTCTCATTGCTCATCTGAGCAGTATAGTGGGCACCATGTTATGGGCCTAATATTTTGAAAACCCTATTTATATCCAAGTGCATCACCATCAAGTTGGACAAAATACGGTTTCATGGTTTCTAGTCAGTACAGCGTAAGAAGTAAGGGAAGAAAGGAAGAAAATATTAAAAAATTTCCTTGAACTTGTTTGGATGGGAAAAATGTCCTGCTGTCCCCTTGAAAATGCAGAAAGAATAATATAATGAATGCTATGCTTTTGAATTCACTATCATGCCTATGTTTTATATGTATTGAAAAAGAGAGGTGAAGGAAGATGAGCTTCACCACAAATCACAAAAGCTGTTAAAGAATGAGGGTAAGTATGTCATTTTGGACTTTTTCCAAGTGAATACAAATATTCTCTCTATTTTGGAAAGATTATAAACATTTGGTCTGGGTGGATTATAATTAGAAGTCTCCTTCCACTCTTTATTTTCCCCTCCTACAAGGCGAAAACTTGTTTTCAGTTCTTCTTCTTCTCTTGCAATCAGAGGGTGATTCTCTAATACTTGGTAGAGCAACTGAATTTTTTGAATAGTGTGTTTTCTTTTTATACATGTGCATAGTTGTTAAAGAGGCATGCCTGAGGCATATGGCATCGAGGTTTTAAATAAGAGTTCATGAACCGTATTGGTGCTAGATTCAGTGTAACTGTATTAGCCCAAATAAGACTGTATCGGACTGAAACAGCCATTTATATGTGTTCATAATTGTTAAAGAGGCGTGCCTGAGGCATAAGGCATCGAGGTTTTAAATAAGAGTTCATGAACCGTATTGGTGCTAGATTCAGTGTAACTGTATTAGCCCAAATAAGACTGTATCAACAGCCATTGCTTCTGTGAATTGTTTGAGAACAAGTCTCATTCAAATGGGTAAATTTGGAAGTATATTGGTTAAACTCTATGTACGAAAGTAAAGAGTCTCTATTAATTTGGGAAGTTAAAAATGACTGTAGAGTCAGAAAAATAGGCAGAATGTGAAAAACAGAAGGAAAATAAGTTGTTCTTTGATCCCCTGTAGTGCATCGCTAAATAATGAATTGGGAGCCAAAATTCCATTATGTATTGGCTAATACATCGATATGCTACCGATATTTAAAACCATGCAAGGTGCACCAAGCATAAGCCCTAGCACTTCAAACATTGAAAGGAGGGCAATTTTAATGAGACATGCGCCTTTGTAATTTTTTAGTTTACAACTGTTTTTTTACCAATTTCTTTAAGTTTTCTTCATTTGTAGATCTCTAGCATTGATTTGTGTATGTAAGCGACCATAAACATCTTATTCATGCCAAATTGTATACTTTTTTATTTTATTTTATTTTATTTTTTTGCACCTCATGTAACTTTGGTGGCTCTTGCACCTTTGTGCCTGGGCCCTAGGACCCCTTTGCACCTTGTGCCTTGTGCCTTTGATAATTATGCATGTATATTTATTGGGTTTTAAGCTAGGGAAATAGTAAGGAGCGAGGTTGTCTTGTCCAATCGGCTCATCTATTCTATATCATTTGTCTAAAGTATCTTCTGCCTGTGTGGCTGCGTAATGTTAGTATGGTTCATGACTTTCTTTTTGGGAATTAACATTTACTAGTAATGATTGTATTGCACTTGCTGATATTAGAGCTTGCGCGCTTGTGTTTCCTGTAGCTGCTATTGATGTGGATTTAGTCTGAGAAATATGTATATGCATTTTTCCAAGGGGAGATTGTTTAGTTATGTTTGAAAGCATGCTATGAAATATAAATGATTTTGTGCAAGCATTATCATGTTTTAGATACAACTTAATTCTTTGCGTCCTTTCCTTTGTCCAATATAGATCATAAGAAAGATGAATTTATTCTCATATTAGTTATCTTTTGCAGGTGGGATTGGTCAGTTGTTTTGTTATAGTTTTCTGACCTGCTATCCTGAAGTGTCTATTCTTCATTGTTTACCTTGAAAGTTATGCTGCCATCTCTTTATGGTGTTGGACTATCTGGATGGCTTTCACCTACTTCATATGCTACCATGGTTTATCCCTCTGTTTTCTTCCTCTGATATAAAAGCGCTCAAGGCTCACAGGTGGTTTAAACAATTTTTTTTTCCTATTTTGGGATGTTCGGGCAGGGGGATTGGAACTCAACATTTTTTGGGCTAATATATGGATGCTGCTGTTGTGAAATCACTAACCTTTGTTGACAGGGTAATCCTTTGGATGGAACTATAGGATGAAACCTTGCACCTGCTAATACTATGGAAATAGTGACCATAATGCTTTTGTAAGCTTGTATGCGCAACTGTATGGACCTTTTTTTTATTTTTTTATTTTTACTTAGTGGATTGTATATACGAAATTCGAAAAACTTGATAAGCTTGTACAGGAAGTCTTTTAATGTATGCATAGAAGGCTGTGATTATTTTCAATGCTTTTTGGCTGCTTTCTTAAGGAATTAGGTATGCATGTGAACTAGTAACTTTGATGATGGTCGAGGATACTTGCATTTTCTTGAACATAGTAATGGTAGATATGATAAGGGAAATTTGAAGTTATTAGTTAACCAGTTATCAGGTCTGATTTCCTATAAAATTAGAAAATTCGACTTCCCCATTTGATATAAGATTGTTCATGAACAAGCTCAGTGGCATAATCCCTCCCTGAATGAACAACTTCAAAACCTTGTTGGGATTTGTTAGATGGCAATTTGCATTAGATATATGCCAGAGTAGAAAGTAGTGTCATTTTTTTTTCCGCATTTAGCCAACTTGGTTAAACAGATCATATAGCCTACGATGACAGACCGCAGTTTCTGTCAATGATGGAGCACCCATGGCCGCCTGTATTAAAATAATTTCACATTATATCATTGAATAAACCATTCTGATTTCACTACCACAAGTCACATCATTATTAATTTGGTACATACTGTTTTGTTCGTTGCATATAAGCTTATTAGCATTCTGCTTCTGCATCTCTTTGGAGAATTTTCATCTGGTGGCATATGGTCCCTTTGCCTGGAAATTACATATATTTATTTTGATTTTAATTTAATTTTACGTAAATGGAGTTCAGCATAAGTCGACACTCGACGGTAATTTGTTTGTAGTAACCGAATCATGGACTGACTATATATGCTGATATAACTGCGTATGTTCCTTGCGCCAACTTGAGCTCCATTCAAGGACTGATTTCATAAAACACACAAGGGAAGATGACTGAACTATAACGGTTCTAGTATAACTAACCAACGGTAGATGTTAATCAGAAATAGGGAAACCTTGAAGAATCAAATTGGCTTTTGGCTTTTGCCATTATAGGACCAATTGTCAATATTTCTTTGAGATAGTACATATTAAGTTCTCTGTTTTGTATGAAATCCAGGTTGCAATATTTACATGTATACATTTGAGATAACTTCATTCAGTAAATGGTTTGATGTTCAAAAAACCAAAGGGATGCCCACTTGTGCGAGATCATCATGAGGTTCCAGGTCAATTTTTCTGTAATTCCCGCAGTCGGGCTCGTTCCATCTTCCTTTTCCGCCATTCCTCCAAAGCTGAGGAGTTTTTGTGGATGTCAGTAACATCATCATGACAATATGATTCAGAAAAAACTAAATACAAAATCATTCAAATTATTTCCGTGCAAAGGTAAAAAGGAGAGATCTCATGATGTGCATCACTTTTATAAACACACGGCAGCCATAGGAAATGAGAAGATACACCTATACTTAAGAAGTAAGATATTTCAACTATGGCTTAGGCTTACAATCATGAAAATGAAACTAATTAGCCCTTAACCTGATCCCATTAAGAGCAACGATAACTTCTATCTGATACGAGAATTCCCAGAGGAAATACCCATTTCTTATTTTATGCAGAGAAGTAGATAAGACTCCATTAATAACTCACAGATGATGCATGCAGAGATGCACCCAAGAACGCAAAGAGCAAGAATGGGGAAAATTGGGCCTAGGTGGATCACCTTTTAAGCTTGAAGCATCATTAAGGGCACGGAAATCCTTTAGCCTTTTAGAAAGATCAACAGCAGCAGTTTGCTTTGTATCCTTCTGTTGTATTCTGTCTTCTTTTGTATATGCTTCTTGTTCAATTTCTTTCACCTGAAAAAGCAAAAACATTAACTCCAGCAAACTGAATTCCAAATCACAAGCTTGCACCACTATCATCAGTTTTGTTGCTCATTTCAAGATTTACAGAATATTGAGAGAGAGAGAGAGAGAGAGAGAGAGAGAGAGAGTAGATCCTAGATTTGATAAAAGTATGCACTTCAAGCCACACTTAGGATATAGTAACACGAAACACTTCAAACCACACTTAGGATAAGTAACATAAAACAGCATACAAAGGAAAAGAAAGAACTTTATATCATCCTTTTTTTCTTTGGGGCACAAGTGGAAATTCAACAAACAACATATAAGTATTAAGTACCATACTACAATTTAAAAGCCACGGACATACTCTTTTTATCAGCTTCCATGGTTGCATGGCAAGGCGTATCTCTTCAGACTCCTTGATATAGCTCAGCTGAACTGCATTCAATTTGTTAAACATTACAACATGGTTGGTTATACTTCCGCTGCTCATTAAGTTGCAAAGGATGTAACAAAATAAAGGCATAGAAACCAAGAAATATCATCGATATGCTCAATGTCCTTTTGTAAAGAACAACAACATTTTAGTATTGTGTCATGCCTTTGGTTGTATTAAACGCTATATACGACATCAAGCTTTTACCTATGCTCAACAACCACAGCTAGAAAAAGTTATTTTTTTAGCCATTATCAAACCAAAATTTGTGCCCACTCAGGGCCTTTAATATGGAACAGTACTTTCAGCAAATCATAGGATTTACATATGCCTTCTCAATAACAGTAAACTGTTTGACCAAATAGTAACGATTTCTAATAGTATGATGACAACCCCTAGTTTTCTCTAGTTAGTTGCATAATGAAAGTATCAACTAGTAACAATGTTGATGATCTTGTAGTAATTTTGAAGGGATCAAGTTATAGAAGCCAAATTAGTAGGGGTAATTTGATGCAAGACTTTGCAGACTGTAGTTTGTAGTAGTTTATTCTGGTTTCACTTCTGAGTCTTCTGTTATCTACACTGTAAGCAATAAAATAAATTAGTTGGTGACCAAAGACAAGTCATGGCAAAGAACACAGACATCAAGCTTTA
This sequence comes from Mallotus repandus, assembly GCA_949671775.1. Classification (NCBI taxonomy): domain Eukaryota; kingdom Viridiplantae; phylum Streptophyta; class Magnoliopsida; order Malpighiales; family Euphorbiaceae; genus Mallotus; species Mallotus repandus. The sequence continues at coordinate 18,266 of CATIWM010176333.1, forward strand.
ACGAGACATCGAGAACAAAGAGATTAGAAGTGGACAAGACCCAATGATATGCATCTCAAATTTAGTATAAACATTCACAAGCAACCAGATTATTGCAGTGAAGTGACGAAACAAGGACGCCAAAGCCAATGAGATTTGTGCAAGTTGAGCAAAACACAGTATAATCTCTCCTACAAGGATGTGGAAAGTTCCTAAATTTGTCACCATTATAGTGTAGATAACAGAGCCAATGAGATTTGTGCAAGTTGAGCAAAACACAGTATAATATCTCCTACAAGGAAGTGCAAAGTTCCTAAATTTGTCACCATTATAGTGTAGATAACAGAACTATCATATGGATTCGGTAGGGTCGAATAAGGAGTGAAAACCCAGCATCCAAACTTCATCATCATTGATGGAATATATGGTGGTTTAAGTAAAATACTCACTCAAAGCTAAATCAATCATATTCAGAAAATGTGGTGGATTTAGTATTTTCAGCTTCAAGGTTCTACACGAATTGACTATAATCTAACACTTCAATTTCAATATGCCAATACAGCCTGAGAAAGTCCAGAATCAATGGATCTAAACAACTGTCAGTGAAGAGCAAAAAGAACAATCTGCTAATTTCCACAACCAAGGTTTTAACACCGATTAGACCAAACCTTAAACAAAGTGGGTTGAATAAATTATCCAGAAAACAGAAAACATATAAAACTTCAAAAAGATAAAAACTTGGGTCGATCATCTCATAGACATACCCATACCCATGTAAGCAAAACCCCATTAATCAAATACCCAAAAAGTCAACACAAAAGGCAAAAATACAAAAACCCAATTGATATTTGCGTACAAAATTGAGCATTTGCAATTGAAAAGAAAAGAGGGATTAAGAGAAAATTTGCCTGAATTGAATTGGTTAGGTGATGGGACTGGGCTGTTGCGAAAAGCAGCAGAAGAGAAGAAACCTTGAAGCAAGAAAAGGGCAGTGATCAAATTCAATACTGTCAACACAATCGTTGCGTTCTTGAATGATAATCTAACTCTCCAAGATTGCTGTGTCTCCATTTCTATGAATTGGGGTCACAATTCACAAAAATTGGGAGATGGGTTTCATGAGGATTTTATATTATTTAATGTCATTTCCAAGTCAACTAACAATGACCCCACCTTTGAACTTTGCATCTTGATTAACAATGTATTTCTACTTTTTATTGACTTCTTTTTAAGCTTCTTGTAGATGTACTGTTGTTCTTGACTTTGTGCTCTTGTTTGTACATTTACCCACAAAATCAATCTTTTGTCTTTTAATTTTTTTTTTCACCCTGGACTTGGATACTTGTGGATTACATTTCATCAGTCTTGCTCAATTTTTATTTGATTGTTTCTTCTTTGATGTAAATCAGATTTTAATGTTTCTTTTTGTGATTTTGAATTTTATACATATTCTTCAACTTTTTCTTTTGGAAAAAAAGTTTTATAATGAAATGCATTAAATGAATATAGTACAATATATATGTTTTAATAGAAAATGATTTTTTTTTGAAATTACAAAAGGTTCTCACACCAAATTGTGTATGAGACAATTCATATTTACACTATAATTGACATTGATCTTTTGGTAAAAAAAAAAATTTGACATTGATCTTAACATGTAAATGAGAGGTAGGTGGAGTTTTGATTAGTTCGGATTAGTTTTATTATATATATGAATTTGAACAAATTAAATTTTGATTAATTCATCTGTAATTTAATTTATTTACAGGACTAACTCGTCGAAATTTTTTTTATTTTAGTGAGAATTTAAATATAAAATCACTCATTATAAAATATTCTCATACAAAAAATTAATAAGGATTAATAAAGTCTTATACCACTTAGCGACCTTTAAATTAAACAAAATGAAATTTTTATTTTTTTATTATTTGAAAAAGTTACAAAGTATTAAAATTCAAAGCTGAAGCACAACGAGCTAATTAAAGAAAATACCATAAGTTTCCGCGGCTTCTGAGACAACGTTAGGGAAAAGTTGATGAAATCAATCAAAAGAGTTATGCTAATGTTGTGTTTGTTGAACAACAGATTTGACATTGGTAGCCTTTGAGATGACATAATTAAAACTTTTTCACACCCCTTTGTGAAGTGGGTGGATTCTGCAACGACCAAGATCAAGTGTTGAATTCCATACATGTTTAACGATTGCTTCTGGTTTGCTTTTCCTCCATTTTTTTTCCTCTGCCAAGTTCACACAGCAAAACTATTTCCTGCTCTACCACATCCACATGGCATTGTCTTTATATATTTTCTTATGCTTTCCACACATGTATATTAAAGCAATTTTTCTTTTATTTAAGCATTGGTGAATTGCACAACAAGAGTGGCTCTTCCCTTTAAATCAAATAGAAATTAATTCTACAAACTAACAATAGCAGAACTCAAATTCTACACCTTATGATGGGGAGCGTGACCGCTAGACCTCTACTCAGTCGATATTTGTTAATGCTTTTAAAGAACATCAATGCTTGTTGCCAATCTTAAAGCAAAAGCTTTCATGCTTGGGCACTAGATACTTGGATATAATATATAATATGCGATAACTCCGAATTGGATCTCTTGCTTGTGGAACCTGCATCAACAAGAAGAACGGGTAAAGGGGTGGAGTTTCCCCCACAAACACTCCGAAGATTAAACTAGTAATTGTATATAAAGAATAAATATTGAATAGCAAAATATGAGAATGAATGAGTATATCTGAGATATGATCCATGAATGATATATATATATAAGGAGAGGTTATACATAAACCTACTTGGAATGTGATTCCTTGTTAATTAGGGTCACTATCCTTCTTGGATTATGTTTCCTTTACTCATACTGATCCAAATACCCTATTCTTTCAGGGTTTGGAGTCCTTTTCCACATAGAATATTTATTTGGGTTATTAAGAGTCCCCCCCGAGTGTTGTTCAGATATTTATATCCAAATGTTGTTCCTATCGAGTATGATTGATCACCCAGGTGTGAAGTTTGTATACTCAGAATTTCACTGCCTAGTATTTATTTTCTTGCTAGATCCTCGGGATGCTGCTGTTGAGTATAATTTTGCACACTGCACTCAGATTCTAGATACTCGGGATGCCACTGTCGAGTATCGATGAGCATATCTCGCTCAAATTCTAAATACTCGAGATGCTACTGTCGAGTATTGATGAGCACCTTTCGCTCAAATTCTAAATACTCGGGATGCCATTGTCGAGTGTCTTTGAGCACATCTCGCTCGGATGCCATACACTCGGGATGTAACTGTCGAGTGTCTTCGAGCACATCTCACTCGGATGCCATACACTCGGGATGTAACTATCGAGTGTCTTCGAGCACATCTCGCTCGAATCATTTAGGATCATTTGATAACCTTAACAATTAACAATCAATTCTTGAGGTATTATGAAGATATACTAACATGATTAACACATGTTTTCCAAATCTCTATGCATAGAGCTATAATATGGTGAACCTTTATTTATAAGTGCGCATATGTAAATATGAATAAGTCCACGCAATGAATCATGGTTACTCCAATAAATAATGAAAAAAAAGACTTATCTCAGTGAGTCCTCGATGTTCATGTAGATATACCAATATGATAGGTGGTAGTGCAATATCATGCATAGATTCTAAGTAGAGGTGTGAATATGTTTTCATCATGAATATTTTACGAAAGTAAATAATTAAATTGAGAAAGAAAATTTATCTGTTGTATTGCTCTTGTCCCGCCTTGGAGTCAACGAATATTTATGTTCGTGTATTCGATAAGTGGCATTTTATTTATGCTTTTGTCTCAAGGCAAACACCATAAGCCTTCTAGCTTCATCAACAAGTTTTAGAGTTGGGCCATATTGCTAAGATTATAACTTTCTTTGGATGCAATATCATTGCGTTCCATTCTTCGTCAAAACTTTTTATGTTGTTTTTTGTCTATTCATCATATAGTTGTCTTAATATGTCATGTCTTAGCTCTATCTTAATTCTCGACTTGGATTGGGCTCATAAAGTTGGAATGAAATGCCTTCCAAGCTATTGATTGACCATGGGCCATTATAAGCTTCTAAGTAGTTGGCCATGAGGTAAATACCTTCTCTAGGATCCATCCTTGTTGATTGGTACTTAAAGTAACATCTTTCGTAAATGCATTCTCCTCATCTATAACGATAGACATGAGAACAACAATTTTAGGATCGTTTGATCGATCTCAATTGATGGTCAATCCTTGTGTAATAAAGATATCAATGTGATTGATGCATGTTCATGTATAGATAATCATGTATTGGACGAACATTTGTGCGTAGATGTGTAAGCGTGCATTGTGAAAAGCTATAATTATTCATATAAGAATAAGATGAAAATAAATAATTAAAAAATAAATAACTGAGAAAGAATAGATCTTCTCTCTTGATGTGCTCTTATCCCGCCTTTGAGTAATGACTATTTATATTCGTTGTTGCTCAATGGACGTTCATGAAGTTGATGCTCGGGTCTTCGATGTTCAATGTTTGATGCTGCTTGGATATCCATGGCTGCAATAACAGAGACTTGGATACTTAATTTCTGGATGCTCAGACTCGGATGCCTGATTGTCTATATGCTTTGATGCTTCGAAACTCGTCGCTGGAAACTTGATGGATGTTCATAAGGGCGAATGTTCGGTCTTCAATGCTCGGAGATTCGTCTATTGCTTAAGATCTGACTTCTTCTATATATCTTCATTGACTTTTTTTTATGGATGCTTTAGCCATCTTGCTGATGTTACTGATGCTTTCTCTAAGAACATCTTTGCTACTGTTCGAGTTTTAATATATTGGACACCCTAGCACCTTGTACTAACTAGGCTTGTTGTTCAATGCCTTTGACTTTGGCAAAGTTTAGTGCTTCTTGCAAGTGTCTGATTCACAAACGTTTAAATGGCTTGAGACCCACAAGCTAGAGAATGATGAATTCGGATGACCAACCAACTTAGGATTTGCTGATCATTGCTTGGAGTTCAAGTGTTTATGATAGTTGGCACTCAATACTCGGTGCTTAGTTTTCATTAGAATACGAGTTAGGACGAGCGTCTCGATGTGTCGATACAATGAGTTTTAGCTGAAGGTGATCGTATCATAGCGCTGTACTGCACCTGCGGAAGAAAACGTCCATAGAAAGACCCTCTGTTTTGCTACTCCGGATTTTCTTCTCCATGCTAAGATTCTCTTGTGATGTGCTGGTTTCATAATTTTTTTGTTTTTGTATAGAGCTTGTTGTTAAACGCTAAACACTCAAATAATTTTTATTAAACTCTCTTAAATACACTACAACTCTTATAACTCAAGCTTTAATATTTGAATTGCTTGCTTGATGATTACAATGCATGGAAGAGAGGGTATTTATACTAACCCCAAACTAATACAAACCACAAAATATGCTTATAAATAAATTAATACAAAATATTTAAAAGACACACATTAAATCTAACACCTAATACCAATTATCATACCTCTTTTAATTTTAGCCACAATTTTTCTTCTTTTAATTAAAATCACATATATGAAACAAGTTTAATTATTCAACACCCCCCTTTAAATTTGTTTTATAAGACCAAACATAATTCTCGACCTCACAAAATCTTCAGTCTTCAGTGGCTTAGTGAAAATATTTGCAATTTGATCTTGAGACTTCACATATTCTAGTTTCACATCTTTCTTCGTAATGCATTCTCTTATGTAATGGTACCGAGTATCAATGTGTTTGATCCGATCATGATACACTAGATTCTTGGCTAAAACTATTGCTGACTTGTTGTCGACACGAATCTCTGTTGGTTCCACTTGTGACATGTTCAATTCCTTCAACAAATTTCGGAGCCAAATTGCATGACTAACACACGTTGTAGCAACAACATACTCAGCTTCACATGTTGAGAGAGTGACAATTGGTTGCTTCTTTGACATCCAAGTGAAAACAGTGTCTCCTAGGAAAAACACAAAACCAGTTGTGCTTTTTCGATCATCGTTGTCACCGGCCCAATCACTATCACTATATCCAACAAGCTTGTAGTCATCAGAAACTGAATAATATAAGCTAAAATCTATTGAACCTTTGAGGTAGCGAAGAATTCTCTTTGCAGCCTTAAAATGAGTGGTTGTTAGAGTCTCCATGTAACGACTCATAAGTCCTGTTGCATAGAGAATGTCAGGCCTTGTACAAGTTAGATATCGTAAACATCCAACTAGACTCTTAAAAAGTGTTGGATAAACCTTTTCTGCTTCATCATCTTTGAACAACTTGATTTCGCACTCCATCAATGTGCTTATTGTGTTGCAATCATCCATCTTGAATTTCTTGAGGACCTCATTTGTGTAGCTTTCTTACGAGATAAAAATCTTATCTTCCTTTTGCTTGACTTCAATGCCGAGGTAGTATCCCATCAATCCAATATCCGTCATCTCGAACTCCATTGTCATTTCTTTTTTGAAATCTTTGAACATGTTGGGGTTACTTCCGATGAAGATCAAATCATCCACATATAGGCACACGATCAAGACATCTCCATCTTTGATTTTGAAATAGAGGGCATGTTTATATGGACATTTGAAAAAGCCATTCTGTTGAAGATACTTGTCAATTATGCTATTCCATGCTCTGGGTGCTTGCTTTAACCCATAAAGAGCCTTCTTTAACCTCAGAACTTTGGATTCTTGTCCTTTAACTTCATAGCCTGGGAGTTGCTAAATATAGACTTCCTCTTCAAGAACTCCATTTAGAAAGGCAGACTTTACATCCATCTGATGAATCTTCCACCTATTTTGAGCTGCTAAAGAAATAATCAGTCTTACAGTCTCTAAGCATGCAACAGGAACAAATACCTCATCATAGTCAATTCTAGCTTTTTGACTGTAGCCTTTGGCAACTAGCCTTGCTTTGTGCTTTTTGACCTCTCCTTTGGCATTCTTCTTTGTTTTGTAGACCCATTTGACACCAATTGGCTTGTGTCCTTTTGGAAGAGCAGTGAGTTCCCATGTGT
>CATIWM010176371.1:0-15584 GCA_949671775.1 Mallotus repandus
ACAAAACCTGTCAAGAACACCACCATTATATTTATATGTTATAGCACTGAACCAGTCTTTTAAAACAACAACATCGATATCTGAACATTGCAGACCAACATTTTTCCAAACAGACACAGCAAGAAAACATCGAGAGAATAAGCGTAGTTCTGTTTCGTCAGGATTTTTGGCAACTAAAAGTTAAAAATTCAAGAGGATGGAGAAGAACCCACATCAGATTTTTGGCAAAAAAAAAAAAAAACTGGAAACCAGATCTGTTTCAGAATTGTGGAGAAAACAGGGGAACTGATGATAATAATCATCACTATGATCAAAACAGAGCAGGGTATAAAGAAAAAAAAAAAGCAAAAACATATGCTTACATATTTTATGGCAAAAGTTAGTGAATGCAAAAGAGAGAAAAAAAGAAAAGCAGATAGAAAGAGAGGAGAGGTATATAGACGACCAGCATGCCTACCAGTGCCTGCCTCCATCTCTTAGAATGGAAGTCTACCAGAAAATACTAAACCCAAGGACACTTCCGAATTGTCCCTGTACTATTTAGCATTATGTATTATGTATTTTTATACGTTTACAAATACATTTTTGTTTTATGGGACCACATGAATAAAAAATGTCCCGCATCATACTGTTGATGATGCGGGCCACCCCATGTATCATCTTCCGTTGCAAAAGCCCTAACTTGCACAGCAACCGTTTGCGTATTACAATAAAAACGGAAGCTGCGCGGCGTTGACCACTGATGGCAACTTCTCAGCAGCAACAAGATGACGAAGAAGCAATAGATCCCATCAAGATTCTTTTACCAGATTACCAACTGGAATCACGCAACTCAACAACTCCGCATTTTCTACAAGATGGCGCAGCCAATCAACACCATTGTATCCTTTCCGTCAATTCAATGATAGTGATCAGGGAACTCCGATCCCAAGGCCTCTCGTTCCAGCTGTGGCCTGCAGCTACCACTCTTTTCAATCTCCTTGACAACCACCGCTGTAATCCTACCACCGGTCCACTCTCCCCAATTTTTCATCCCTTATCATCGAACCTCAAACTCAATATCCTCGAGCTCGGCTCTGGCACTGGCCTTGTTGGAATAGCAGCCGCAGTGACGCTCGGTGCTAATGTCACAGTTACTGACCTACCTCATGTAATCCCCAACCTTCAATTCAACGTGGACGCCAATGCTGATACGGTGGCTCTTGGCGGCGGCACCGTCAACGTGGCAGCTCTCAGGTGGGGAGAGGAAGGTGATAGTGACGTGGAGTCAATAGGGCAGGATTTTGATGTCATATTGGCGTCTGATGTGGTTTATTATGATCATCTTTATGAACCCCTGCTGTATACGCTGCGTTTGCTAATGGGCGGCGGAGAGAAAAAGGTGGTGTTTGTTATGGGTCATTTGAGGAGGTGGAAGAAAGATTCGGTTTTTTTCAAAAGAGCTAAGAAAGTGTTCCAGGTTGAGGTTATTCACGTCGATAAACCGTGTGATGGTTCTAGGACTGGAGTTGTGGTTTACCGTTTTGCTAAAAAATGCCAAACGTCGCCTGTTGGAGTGGTGGGAAAGTAACAATCATCATCAATTGAATGTTTCTTTTTTGTTCAAGGAAAAAAATTATAAAAAAAAAAAATCATGTCTTTTATTTCATTCTTTTCACCGACCTCTCCGAAACGATTACAATACTGTTTCAAGACTAACAATTATCATTTGATTGAATGTATCTTTTTTTTTTTAAAGGAAAAAAAATTATATAAAAAAAAAAAAACCCATGTGTTCTATTTTATTCTTTTTCATGAATCTTCCAGAAACAATTACAACAACACTACTTCAAAACTAACACTTATTACTAACTATAACTACAACAACAACAATTAGACTATTAATTTTGCTATATATATAAGATTTCTAAGATTTGAAAGTGAAACCGTTAAAATTCCAGAGCTTAAACTTATGGTCCAAGGCTCATCGGCCATGTCTTTTATTTGAAGGGAATTCTATGCCATTTTCGAATTAGTCCGACCAGACCTTGACATAATCCAAAGAATTAAAAACAGAATGCCTCATTAATGCAATTGACTTGCAACAATTCTCAAATCTGTATTGATATATCAGTAAGGGTTACGTATTTCTTACTTTACTTTTCTTGAACAATTTTACAATAGAGACAAATTCCAGACAACCTTTGAACACCCTAGGCACTCAACTCAAACCAAAATCAATCTCAAGCCTTTCCGAAAGCAAGCCTTGCATCTATAGTTATCTACAAACCGATATAAAGTGATTCTCGTCTGGATGAGAAACCGCTGCCATTCCAAGCTATCATCTTGGAATGGCAGCAACTACAATTTTCAACTAGCAGAGTTGGGGAACACAGCCAAGTGACAACAAACAAGCAGGTTTCTTTCTCGTAGGGATCACACATAAGCCATAGCAAACATCTTCGTAGCTTAAAACTTCTGGAAGGAAAAACTGCCATTTCCGTCTTGTGAACATTCGAACTCATAGCTTTCTCAGTGGTGAGCCCTTCACAGCTTTCATGCTTTGAGAGTCCTTAAAGCAAACAAAGTGCACTAGTGTTTTCCCATTGGGATAAACAGCAAAAACACTAGTTCCAATTTTCTTGGTACAAAGGGAGCACATACTATCACTGGTGATCTTCACAACTGTTTTCCTTTGGTTGCACAACTCATCTTTCATCTGTTTCACATGACCCTTTATTTAGAAAATGAGTAGTAGACGATTGTACAAAGCATGCATTTCTACAAACACTGGAAGCAAATTGAATAACATAATCTGAAAAAGCTAAAAGTGATAAATTAAGATTTAAAAAAAAAAGATATTTATGCAGAAAAAGAATTGTTCTACAGATTTGCTGCAACTGGGCTTATTATGCTTTAGACTGTAAATAAACTGGTACCAACAAGCTCATTAAAGCTTGTTTCCATCTGTTTATGAATGAGCATGATCTCTTGGCAATTTTCAATAAAATTTGGTTCAACATCACAAAATATAGTAGAATCCCATCTGAAAGACAGTTTTAACAGAGATAGGAAAAAAAAAAGGACCAGATTAAGCAAGAAAGAGAAAAATTATAAGGAAGCAGCCTGGAACTGACTCCCACATCATTTTGCATGAAAAGCATATAGGGGCTGTCTCCATTGTGCAAGGAACAGCCAGCCCTCCATTTAAAAAAAAAAAAGGACCAGATTAAGCAAGAAAGAGAAAATTATAAGGAAGCAGCCTGAAACTGACTCCCACATCACTTGCATGAAAAACATGTAGGGGCTGTCTCCATTGTGCAAGGAACAGCCAGCCCTCCATTTGTACTATAAAATGAAGCCTCTATGGCCATCATATGGCCCATTCCACTATTTGTTATTAAATCAGAAATTGATGTAATACATGAAGAATAGTCGGAAGAGACATGCTTTTCCAGGCCAAACAAGTAGACACTCACACAGTCAAAGTATGACCCCAACATAAATTTGGAACCAATGAACTCAACCATATACATTAGAAATAAATTCTCACACCAATTTAAAGCTTTCATAAATTAATCCTAAGATGTTGCAGGATGTCTGGTAAGAATTTTTTTGTTCCCCAATAAAGTTAATGCCGATTACAAAGTACAAAGTGGATACCTGCAAGTTCTCACTCTGCCTCAAGCTCTTGATGACTGAGAGATTCCTGTATGCTTCACTGGATTTTCTCACAAGAGGTCCAAGAAAAGGAAGCAAATTCTACAGAAGAAAGGCAGAGCATACCATCAGAATATACTGAATAGAGCCAAACAGTAAATACATATTCTGATGCCACTATCAGAAATTACTTAAGACTAGTTGAGGCAAAGGCACAATAACCATAATACAACAATCGGATTAAGCCCCCGTAGAAGCCCTATCTGGTATGTCCAAAATCCAAATCTATCAGCCTAATAGTTGTACACTAAATACCTGCAATTTTGTTTCCTTCGGCAAAAGTTTGAGGGCCTGAGCACCATTGATTCTGTCCCACCTTCTGCTCAAAAGGTCAAGTACCTCATCAAGCATAATCACAGCACCTCCTTCCCCGCCAAATTCATCAGCATCACCATCACTCCTGCCACTGTCAGTGCTACCAAGATTTGCCCGCATGTCCTCTGCACCCTCTATTGCAGCAATTTTCTTAGCTCCACGACCTCCTTTAACTTTGTATGAAGCCCCAGAGCTGACCTTAGGAATATTTGTATTCTGAGAGGATACTATGTTTGTAATTCTCTTTTCGAAGTTATTGATTGTCTTGCGAGGATTCAGATAAATTTGCAGTAGTGTTAGGTATATATTGGCCTAAGATTTTCCAGATACTTGATTAACAGCATATTCATAAACCCGATCGCAATAGGACAATGCCAGTTCAGGGACATGAAGCTGGTAAATTCAAAAAAAACTTTTTCAATTCATGAAGACAAAAGGGAAAATAATGAACAAATAAATAGATAATTAAGACAGAATTAATCACAAAATGGAAGGAATCTCCTGGTAGCACTTTTCATTAAGGAACTAAAGGCCATTATATCTCAAATTCACCTGGGGTGGCTTCAAGTTCCCACATGAATGGCTTTTAGCTTTATATAATGTTCCATTGTGAGTGCAATCACTCATTAACTGTATTATTTAAACAGATCAATTTACACCAATATATGCTTTATGAACATAATGAGATATAATGCTGATTCATAGTCATGTCATTTTTTTACCATCCCATCTAAGCAGATTGATTTAGACCAGGACAAACCTTATGAACATAAAGAGACAAGGCAAGCTCATGATGGTTCATTTTCCCTAGTAATATTGCACGCTCTTCATATAATGCATCTGTTGGAAGACATTTCAATAAAGCCTCAGGATTATACCCTGATATACTTTCCAATGCAGACAATAATTTCTTCCTTGTTGGGGAATAATCCTTTTCATCCCATTTCAGTTGAGCACTCAGGTCTGCATGCCAATCAAGTACTTCCGAAAGATAGATTTGTACCTAACACAATAAATAAATTTGCTAATGCCATCATTTATTGAATTTAAAAGCAGCTGTCGAATGATTAAATATGTTCAGCAGCACTATCTGTTTTGCCAAGTCACTTTAGATTATGGAATAATATGATATGAAAAGCAAAGCAAGAGTTCCTTACCATTTCATTCTGCAAGTTTCCAGAGATCCCATTTTCATTCATTGCAAGCATAAGTTCTAAATATCTCCCCTGCATGCTTGGAGCATGCTGCTTCAAATAAGAATTGACCAAGTCTGCAGGAATATTCCCAGACAAAAAAACCTCAATAGTTTGAGTTGGGCAGCTTTCTAGAACAAGCATTGAGAACTCCAAGACGAGCATGGGGTCTGTCCCGCAAAGAGGCTGCACGAGAAAATGCATCAATATGCTGGCAGCAAATCCAACCAATTCAAGATATAATCCATCAGTTTAGGCCAAGATGCCTTAAAAATCCCTTTTCATTGTGAGCAAAATGTCAAGTATTCTGATCACAGCTCCTGTATAAAGATATTTAAAAAAAAAAGTTAATTAAATGAAAGTTTGGAAACTACATTAAGACTTAGGAAGATGTCCTCATGACTGCCTAAATGCCGAGAGAACATATTCCAACTGGCATTTTTGAAGTTAAATTACATGAATCTAACTGGCAAAATGCTTATAAAGTTAAATGGTGTCATACCTATACCAACTACATACAGATGGTGACAACACTGAACAGCTAAAAAACGCTGTCTACTTCTATATTCTAGAATGAGAAATCAATCCATGCTTGATATGATTCTAGATTCCAAAGAGGAAGATTTCAAGATTTGTTCATGCTAAGTAAGTCAACTTTCATTCAAGACAAGATCAATTCGCATAAATTCATATTTTTATGTAGCATGCTTCAATATTTTAGCTATAACTCACTCTACAAAACTCGGATTGAGGTGATTCAAATGCTATAAAGAGTTAAGACAGAGAGCTACAACTTTGATGAAGAAAGTTTGAGTTAATTCGATCATCTTCATGGGCTAAAATCATGAAAGATTATCAGGTCGTGTACAGAACTGGGCAGACTAAGCATGCATCAGTAAATGGGTCGTGTCTCACTCAATATAGATCCAAATGGAGCGATTCAAGATGCTGCTTAAATTTCACATCAAGGGCTACAACTTTTATGTTTTGGACTTGAGTCAATTAGGCCTTTACTCTAGTCAAAAGTGCATTACAAGTTGCTGCCTATGTAAATCTGAATTTAAGTAGGATTATATTTTCTTATTTAAGCAGAATTATATTTTCTTATTTAAGAAGGATCATGTTTTCTTGTTTAGTTAGAATATTAATTAGGTTTTATTTAGGGTTTCTTTAAGCCTATATAAAGGTTTTACTTTATGTAACTTAAAGGTGTGAACCATATATGAATAATAAAATTTAGTGAGGATTCTCTTTGGTTACTTGGTTAACCATGTGTTCTTATCAAACTATATGTTTGTGGCGAAAATCTTTTTTGACTTATCAATCTATCTTTCAGACAGTAGATTGTGGCATCTTCTTAATAACCTTTGTTGCTTGTTTGTTATTGTTCAACAGGTCAAAGTTTTGATATAACTTTGGCTGTTTGGACCAACTAAACATGAGGTTAAGGTTTTCTATGTCTGAAATTAGAACTTGATTTGAACTTTCCTTAGAGCGTGCGTTTGGGTTCATGTTGAACGGGTTCCTAGAGCAGGTCTTCTAGTGGGCATCACTTGGTATCAGAGCTTGACTCAAATTAGGTTTTGTTCAATTCAATTCTACGTATCCTTTATTTAATTTTTAATTATTGTGGTTTTGAAAGTTTTCTAGTTTGTGCCAAAAAACTAACAGTTTTGTGCTTTTTTTTTAATGAATTTTATTATGATTTAGTTGGTATTAGATTGATTTAATTGAATGATTTGTAACAAATGATCTTAAGTTTAATATACCTAAGGTTTGACTTAATCATATCAATTAAATTTTATACCTTAAGTTTGACTTGATCAATTTGTAACAAAGGGCCTTAGATTTAATATATCTAAGGTTTGATTTGGTAACAAGGGTTTAAGGTTACTAATCTTCTACTTTTTTTTATTATTGAATTTTTGTTGAAAAATAAGTTGGTTTTTTTCAATTGTCTTGTTAAGTTTTTTTAAAAACAAATAAAAAAAATTCAATTGCATGGAAGGCGAAGATTTGAGGACAAATCTTTTTGAAAAAAGGGAGAATGATATGATTCTAGGTTTCAAAGAGGAAGATTCAAGATTTGTTCATGCTAAGTAAGTCAACTTTCATTCAAGACAAGATCAATAAGCATAAAGTCGTATTTTTGTGCAGCATGCTTCAGTATTTTAGCTATAACTCTCTACAAAACTCTTATTGAGGCGATTCAAAATGCTATGGTAAGTTAAGACAAAGAGCAACAACTTTGATGAAGAAAGTTGGAGTTAATTTGATTGTCTTCATGGGCTAAAATTATGAAAGATTATCAGGTCATGTACAGAACTGGGCAGACTAAACATAAATCGGTAAATGGGCCGTATCTCACTCAATATAGATCCAAATAGAGCGATTAAAGATGCTGCTTAAAGCTAACATCAAGGGCTACAACTTTTATGTTTTGGGCTTGGGTCAATTTGGCCTTTATTCTAGTTAAAAGTGCATTACAAGTTGCTGCCAATGTAAATCCGAATTTAAGTAGGATTATATTTTCTTATTTAAGTAGGATTATATTTTCTTATTTAAGAAGGATCATGTTTTCTTGTTTAGTTAGGATATTAATTAGGGTTTCTTTAAGCCTATATAAAGGTCTTATTTTATGTAACTTAAAGGTGTGCAACCATGGATGAATAATAAAATTTAGAGAGGATTCTCTTTGGTTACTTGGTTAACCATGTGTTCTTATCAAAGTGTATGTTTGTGGCGAACAACCCTTTTTGACTTATCAATCTATCTTTCAGACAGTAGATTGTAGTGTCTTCTTAATAACTTTTGTTGCGTATTTGTTATTGTTCAAAAGATCAAAGTTTCGATATAACTTTGGTTGTTTGGACTAGCTAAACATGAGGTTAAGGTTCTCTATGTCTGAAATTGCAACTTGATTTGAACTTTCCTTGAGAGCGTGGGTTTGGGTTCATGTTGAATGGGTTCCTAGAGCAGGTAGTCTAGTGGGTTCGCATCAATGCTTCTGTGCATATTGTCTTGCTAACTTTTTATAATTAATACAAATTACAGAAAAAATGGTGTCCGACCAAATGAGAAAGCTTACCTTGAGATAATCTATAATTGATTCAGGCTTAAACTTTGAGGTAAGCTCAGCTTGGGTTTTTAACTCTTCAACTAATTGATGCAAAAGCTTAAGAGCTTCACGGTGCATGGAGTTGCATTTATAAAGTTCCAATAAGGCAGCATGATGATTCTGTTTCTGAAGAATCTCCTCACATATTTTTACGTCACAATAGTTAACACCTTTGAGTAATTCTAAGGCTGTAGAAGACTGTGCAGTGAGAAGAAGAGCTTGAAGTAATGCTGTATCCAGTATTGCTGCCATTTCCCTAGCTCCTGAGTTAATGGAAATATTGCCTCGCCCCTAGGTAACCAAGAGAGTAGAAAGTCATTATAAGAAAGTAGATATCCTCAATAGATATATTTCATTCTAATATGCATATTTCTCAATGTTGGAAGTTTCAAGTTTCAGCTAAATAAATGCACAATATTGCACCAAGTGTGATAAGAAGATTTTCAGGATCAGGAACAACAAAGGTAATGTAATAGATAAATGTTATTCGTATCTAGTAGAAACACACTTCTTACAACTCCTAACAGCACAAGATTTACAATGTTGACATTTGATCTGTCTGTTTCAAATTTAAAAACACTTAACAATACCTCTAGGGTCTATTTTCCCCAGCATACCCCACACACACACACATAAAAACCCTTTCCCACATCCTTCCTAGGTTCTCTCTCTTTCTCTGTTCCACCAGCAACCATGACCAAAGACAGACAGAGGATGTTCAGAAACACTATACACTCTTTTCTATATGTGCGTTAGGTAGAACACATAAAACATAATATAAAAGGAATTTCTTTTAACACCTGAAACATGGGAGAAAAAAGAGTTCTCTACCTTGTTGGATTTTCTAAATCTACTAAAGTCATAAGGTCCAAAACTATCCCCAGCAGCATCTAAAACAACTTCTTCTGTTCCCTCAGCAATGGCCTTCTCAATTATATTGCATCTCTTTTTCTGCAAGAACTTAATGAGAGCCATGAGGGTGTTGTGGCTCATTTTCTTGGATTCAAGGGCAGCATGCTCATCAAATTCATTCGACTGTAGTGGAGGTAAGGATTCCATATCATTTGAAACTCCAGATGAACCTCTTGAGAGATATGGGATGTCTGAAGGAATATCCATTAGCTTTTCTGGTTCAGGAACCATAGATGTTTTGGGAAGAACAATGGATGGATAGAGAGAAAGCACATAGGTGATATCCACTTGGGATGCTAAAAAGTGCTCCATGGCTTCCTCATAGCTCCCATTATCAAAAAGATAGTGAGCAAATCTGCAAAAAAGTGATATAAACTTATTCAATCCAAAAGCATTTAGAAATGTAAAGAATCACAACCAAAAGAAAACAATAAGGGTAAAGCATACACACAAAATACATATGTATTAACCAAAAAGTTAAGTGGTTTACTATAACACAACATCCAACTAAATCAAATTCACATATCTTCTCCCCCAGAACCCGTAAACTGCATAGCAATTGCAAATGAAATTTCAACAATTCAAGGTCCTTGCTCAACACTTATAAACAAAGACCACATTTCATGCTCAACAAGTCCAACAAAATGCTGATAGAACCTAAAGTTACATCAAAAGAAATTGAAAAAAGAGAACTAAGAATAAAGTAAAGGTTTGATCACTTCAAAGGTATCAACCTCCAATGAGGCCAAAGGCTTTGAAATAAATTCTACTACTTGAAGAAAATAGTCCACTAAACATTTAGTGATAGGACATTTGTGCCGAGTAACAACATGTTGATCAAGTATAGCTTTAGGCAGGGGTTTAGATTTCACTATTGGAAAAAAAAATATCTAGCAAATGATGTTGCATCACATCATAATCACCCAACTTTTCTTAAGACGAAAAGCACGAAACACTAAATGTATTTTAGAAGTGGAGCAAGTCCAAACGGTAAGCAACTGGGCTGATATGTTCCGACACCTTGTAAGGCCCAAAAAAAGCAAGGAGATAACTTCATGAAGGACCGAACCTTAACATAATTGCGCTAATAAGGCTGAAGACGAAGAAAAACCCAGTCACCCACTCAAATTCTCATTCATTATGATGTTTATCAGCTTGCTGCTTCATACGAGCTTGTGTAGCCACAAAACTATCCTTTAAAAGTTGTATTAGCCAATCCCTATTGAATAATTCCTTGTCCACTTGGTCAAGCTTCAAAGAATTCAGGATATATTCAGCAAACATGGGACGTTGACCATAAACTGCTTTAAAAGGAGTCATTTTAGTAGAAGAATGATAAGTGGTATTGTACCACAATAGGCAAAAAAAACCTCTTCCCATAAAGAATTGGTGAAAACGTTATCCTGATCAATAAAAATAGAGTGGAATTTCCTATGGTTTTTTACAACATTCCAAGCAAAGAGACAAGCAACACTTGCAGTAGTATATGGATGTCATCAAACACAAAAATGAGCATATTTTGTAAGGCCATCCACAACCACAAAGATTGTGGTTTTACCTTGAGATGGTGGAAGGCCATCAACAAATCCATTGATATATTGATCCAAGCATCTTCAAGAATAGGTAGATAGCAAACATCGCATTCAGCAACAAACTTACTTTTCATTCACCTCCAGTAAAAACATTGATAGATATGTTTATATGTGCGAAGGAATGCAAAATGACTTGAAGATGGTGAAAAATTAAACTCTTGCAAAATAATACTTTAGTAAAAAGAATTCAATGCCAAATCAGTTCTATTTTTGTAGCATAAGTCAATGGAATCCCAACTGTAGTTAAGAATAAGTTGGGTCTTCTAGTTGTTTAATGATATCTTGAATTTTAGAATAATTGCATAACTCATTCCTAATAAGTTCCTGACAGCATAGATGTCACAGGCTGTAATGTTACAAGCTGACTGCCAGACTGCATGACTCTAATAGTCAGACCATGTTACAGGGCTGTGTTGTAGGCAGCAGTCTGTATGTTACAGGCTGCACAAATTGTAGGCTGCAGTCTTGACATGTTACAGGCTGCACAAGTTGTGTATGTTACAATCTGATATGGTAGGTAGAATGGCAGTGAATTATGGGAATTATTCTCCTAAGCTTGTATATATATACCTATACATTGAATGAAAGGAGGACAAGTGATTCAGCTCTTATTATCTGATTTCTTAGAAAGATAGAAACATCTTTCAATTCAATCTAATTGACATGATATCAGAGCTTCAATTTAGAATTTCAGTGTTATTTCTGTTCAATTTTTTTGAAGTCTTGGGTCTGCTAATTTTCAGCATTTCTTGTTCAATTTTTTGAACTCTTGGGTCTGCTGATTCTCAGCACTTCTTGTTGCATCTGGTGGGTTACATTTCTTTGTGAGTTATGGGTATCATGTCAACCAGCAACCTGGATAATTTTGGTGTGCGTTTCACAGACAAGAATTGTTCTGCCTAGGAATTTCAATTTCGTTTATTTGTCATGGGAAAAGAACTACGGGATCACATTGATGGTAGTGATCCAGCACCTACTGAGCTTCCTAAATTGGCTCAGTGGCAAGTCAAAGATGCTAGAGTCATGACATGAATATTAGGATCAGTTGATCAGTTGCTTGTTCCCAATCTGAGGCCATATAAGACAGCTAAAGGCATGTGGGAGTATTTACAAAAGGTTTACAATCAAGACAATACAGCCAAACGTTTTCAGTTAGAGTACGAGATTGCTAGTTACTCTCAAGGTGATCTCTCCATTCAAGATTACTTTTCTGGATTTCAGAACTTATGGACTGAATATGTCGACATAATTTATGCCAAAGTACCAGCTGACTCTCTTTCTGTGGTTCAAGAGGTGCATGAACAGATCAAGAGAGATCAGTTTGTGATGAAGCTACGTCCCAAATACGAGGCAGCCCGCTCTAATTTGATGAATCGTAATCCTTCTCCCTCTTTGGATGTGTACTTTTAAAGAGTTGCTTCGTGAAGAGCAGCGTATTGCAACACAAACAATTTTTCAGCAAAACAAAAAGCATGATAACGCAATTGCTTATGCAACTCATGGGAAAGGCAAGGGTAAATATATGCAACAAGTTCAATGCTATAGTTGCAAGGAATATGGACATATTGTTGTTAACTGTTCAAAAAAAATCTTGCAACTATTGTAAGAAGATTGGGCATATTATCAAAGAATGTCCTACTCGTCCTCAGAACCGTCAAGCTAATCAGGCTGTTGTTGCTAATCAGGCTACTGTTACCAATCAGACTGTTGTTGGTTCAACAACTGTTGACAAATCAATACTTACTCCTGAAATGGTTCAGCAGATGATTATTACAACCTTTTCATCTTTAGGAATTCAAGGTATGCGTACTACACCATCTTTATCTTGGCTTATGGATTCTGATGCATCAAATCACATGACCAGTTCCGTCAAGACTCTTAGCAATGTTAAGAACTATCATGAAAATATTCAGATTGCTAATGGTAGTAAGTTACCTATTCATGCTATTGGGGATATTAATTCTTCAATCAAAGATGTTCTGGTATCTCCTGAGCTTTCTACTAGTCTCATTTCGGTAGGACAATTGGTTGATAATAATTGTGATGTTCGATTTTCTTGTAATGGTTGTGTTGTACAGGATCAAGTGTCAGGGAAGATACTAGCGAAGGGGCCTAAAATTGGACACTTGTTTCCTTTACACTTTTCCATTCCTAATTTTGTTTCTTTAGCTTGTATCACTATAAACCAAAAAGGTGAAGTATGGCACAAACGTTTAGGCCATCCTAATTTTGTTGTCTTATCTCACTTAATAAATTCTGGTTTATTGGGCAATAAAGATCAATTCTCCTTTCATCTTTCTTTTGACTGCTCTGCATGTAAATTGGGTAAGAGTACGTCTCTTTCTTTTCCTTCTCATGGTAGTTGAAAAAAAAATGTTTTGATATGATTCATAGTGATGTGTGGAGCATTACGCCTGTTATATCTCATGCCAATTACGAATACTTTGTCACATTCATTGATGATTACAGTAAATATACCTGGATTTATTTTCTTCGGTCTAAATCTGAGGTTTGTTCTGTCTTTAAAAATTTTGTAGCCTATATTGAGACCCAATTTTCTTCCAAAATCAAAGTACTGAGGTCTGATTCTGGTGACGAATATATGTCTCATGAATTTCATGATTTTCTCCAACAAAAAGGTATTGTTTCCGAACGCTCTTGTCCTTATACACCTCAACAAAATGGTGTTGCTGAACGTAAGAACCGTCATTTGTTAGATGTTCGAACTTTATTGCTAGAATCTTTTGTTCCATCTAAATTTTGGGTTAAGGCCTTATATACAGCAGTTTATTTAATTAATCGCTTGCCTTCACGTGTCTTGAACTTTGAATCTCCCTATTATCGTTTTATCATAAGCATCCCAACTATCTTAACATGCATACTTTTAGTTGTGTGTGCTTTGTTCATTTGCCACCTCATGAACGCCATAAACTTTCTGCTCAATCTGTTAAATGTGCTTTTATGGGCTATAGTAGTTCACACAAGGGTTATGTTTGCTATGATCCATGCTCTAACATATTTTGTATTTCTCGTCAAGTTATTTTTTTTTTTGAAAATTAATTTTTTTTTAAATCATTTTTTTTTACTCATATTGAGTCTTCGCCAAAGCCACATGTCCTTTTTAGTTTTGATGAGGTATCTACTACTTTTGAACGGTTCAAGCCTGGATTTGTGTATAAACGACAACAACGTCCAATTTTACAGCATTCTAAGCTTGACCCGACCTCTGAACCTGTTCAAACTACTTCTACCACAGATCATCAGATCTCACATGCCATTCCTTGACGCTCTACCCGCATTACCCGTCCACCTGATCGGTATGGATTTTCTCATACATCGCTTCATACTACTTTGACTATTGTTCCTATTCCTTCATGTTATTCAGAGGCTGCTAAACATGATTGTTGGCGTAAGGCAATGGAAGAAGAACTTCAAGCTCTTGTGGAAAATCACACATGGGATATTGTTCATTGTCCTGCAAATGTTAAAGCCATTAGTTGTAATTGGTCTACTCGATCAAACTTCATTCTGATGGTACTCTAGATCGATATAGTGCACAGTTGGTTGCCCTGGGTAACAAATAGGAGTATGGCATCAATTATAAAGAGACTTTTGCTCCGGTTGCCAAGAAGACAACAGTTCAAATGGTTATTTCAATTACTACTGCACAAGGCTGGCCACTTCATCAGATGGATGTTAAGATTGCATTTCTTCATTATGATCTTAAAGAAGAGATTTACATGGTTCTACCACCTACCTTGTCTTCCTCCTCTTCTTTGGATGTTTGTAAGTTGAAGCGATCTCTATATGGGTTAAAACAATCTCCTCGGGCTTGGTTTGATAAATTCATATCAACTTTGCTCCAATTTTCATTCAAGCAGAGCTAATATGATTCATCTTTGTTTCTTTGCAAGACATCCACCGGTATTGTCATTCTCCTAATTTATGTTGATGATATTGTTATCACTGGAACTGATTATGCCTTGATTGCTCGTTTCCAACAACATCTTCAAGCCTCATTTCATATGAAGGATCTCAATCCTCTTACTTACTTCTTGGGTTTGGAAGTTCATACTGATTCTTCTTGTATTTTTTTGCATCAACATAAGTACACATAAGATTTGCTTAGTTTAGCTAGTCTCCAAGATGCTTCTTCTGTAGATACTCCACTCGAGGGAAACACAAAGTACCATTATGAGGAGGGTAATCTCATTTCTAATCCTACCATATTTCGACAATTGGTCGGCAACTTGAACTATTTGACTATGACTCGACCAGATATTTCCTTTACTATTCAACAAGTTAGTCAATTCATGCAAAATCCCCGTCATCCACATTTAGCTGTTGTTTATCAAATCATTCGATATCTTCGTGGAACACCTTATCATGACTTGTTCTTTCCAGCTGGGTTCTCTTCATCTTGTTGCCTATAGTAACGCTGATTGGGCTAGATGTCCTGATACTCACTGATCTGTCACGGGTTGGTGCATGTTTCTTGGTAATTCTTTGATTTCTTGAAAGAGCAAGAAGCAAGATCGTATTTCTAAATCTTTTATGGAGTCAGAATATCGTGTTATGTTTGCTGCTTGTGCTGAGATTGTTTGGCTTCGTGGACTTCTAGCTGAGCTTGGTTTCTCTTGGCCTAATCCCACTCCGCTTCATGTTGATAACACTAGTGCAATTCAGATTGCTGCTAATCCTGTTTACCATGAGCGTACTAAGCATATTGAGGTGGATTGTCATTCTATTCGTGAA
>CATIWM010176395.1:0-13988 GCA_949671775.1 Mallotus repandus
TCCCAGTTATTACCCTGGGTGGCGACTCCTCATCTCCACGCCATGTCTTTGTGACAATGGTTAGTGTGTTCCCTAGAGCCCTGAGCTCAAACAGTGTCGCGGTTGCAATAAACTTGGGCGCGCGCTAAACCCCGCTGTCTATAGTGTCTTTTATTTCTTATTTTCAAGGTAAAAACTTTAATATTAATAATTTTATTATTTTGTCAAATATTGAAGTCAAGTTTTGGAGTCTCTTATTGGATGAGCCTTCTGAGGTAAAAGAAATACACAAAACTTGACTTCAATAAATCACAAAACAACCAAATTGTTAATGTCAAATGTGCCTAGTAAATATTTGACCATGGACATAGGAAATAAAAGAGACTAGATCTTTTATGATTTCTTAAAATCTTTATGAAGAAAGTAAGTTTGAAGAAAAACTAAATCATTGGGTGTAGAAGGAAAAGTATACTGAGTTAAGAACTAAAACATGGGTTTTGAATGTTCATGGCTATAATAGTAGATTTCTTAGATAAAGTATAAATATTATGGTTCATTTGTCAATTGGAGGTCAGAAGGTATATGCATTAAATATTAGTCTTTTATGAATTGCTTTAATTTTAGATTTTTTTTATTCACATCTAAAGGGCAAGAGATGAAGAAGTCGTACATAGTTAAACTTAAATAGGCACTTCAACTACCACTATTGTTGTTAGAGTCACTCCAACTACAAATATTTAATAAATATTGTTGTTCTCCATACTCAATTTTTTATTATTTTTATGTAGAATTTACTTTCTGTTTCTTTTTTTTCCTTTCCTGAGCTACTTCACCTCTAGCACTTCTTCCTCATTCACTAGTGAGCTATGATAGTATCCAGGAGAGGACAAGGAAGTGGAGTTGCACCACCTCCACAACCGAGCCTATATTGAGAAGTTTTTGTCAAATACAACTGCGATGGTAATGAAATGGGCGTTACCACTATTACACAAACTCAATGTGTTTTCGACGCTAAAACCTTGCAACTAGGAAGGGATGAAAGATTTCAACATTATTTTTTCACTTTATCCCACTCCACATAATTACATTGTTAGCTCTTGGATAGTAAAATAAAAATGCTGTGCACCAGCCATTTGAATGTAGTTTTAAGATTAGTTACCCAAAAGCCTTGGTTTAGTTCTTCAGTTGTATACTTCCACTCCCAATAATTTAGTTCATATTCAACCTCACTTTGTTAATCAAGATTTTTAGAAGATCGTGTTTTTTATTTCTTATATCCATAGTTAAAATATTAATAGTAACAATTTGATTGTTTTGTCAAATAGTGGAGTCACGTTTTGGAGTCCCTTATTTGATGAGTCTACTGAGGTAAAAAAAAATACAAAAAAGTTGACTTTACTATTTCACAAAACAACCAAATTGTTAATGTTAAATGTGCCTAGTACAGATTTGACCTTGGACATAACAAATAAATGACACTAGATCTTTTATGATCTTCTCAAAAACTTTATGACGAAAGTAAGTTCGAATAAAAATTTAATTATTGGGAGAAGAAGGAAAAGTATACTGAATGAAGAACTAAACTATGACTTGAGAATGTTCATGACAATAATAGTAGACTTCTTAGGTATTGTAGAAATATTGTTGTGCATTTATTACCTCGAGGACAGAAGGCGTATGCATTAAACATCAGTCTTTTATGAATTACTATATTTTTACACATTTTTTAGTTACATCTAAAGGCCAAGAGATCAGGAAGTCATACATAGTTGAACTTAAATAGGGACTTCGACTACCATTATGGTTATTAAAGTCACTCTTGCTATCGCTATTCAATAATTAATGGCTTGGATTATAATTTATTCTACTTCTTCACACTTAACTTTTTATTTTTTTTCCTTTGTAAACTTTACTTTCTATTTCTTTTTTTTTTCATTTCATGAGCAACCTCACCTCTGATACTTCTTCCTTATTAACAAGTGAGCTATGACAATATCAAGTAGAGGCCAAGGAGGTGGGGTTGCACCACCTCCATAACCAAGCCTATATTGAGAAGCTTTTGTCAAATATAACCATGAGTGTAATTAAATGGGTGTTTTTGCTAATACACAAACTCAATATGTTTTGGACACAAACACCTTGGAAATAATGAAAGATTTCAACATTATTTTTTCACTTTATCCAACCCCCTATATAATTACATTGTTACCTCTTGGCTAACAAAATAAAAATACTTTACAATAACAATTTTATTATAGTTTTAAGATTAGTTAGCCAAAAGCCCAATTTTAGTTGTTGACTAGTATACTTCTACTCCTAATAATTCAGTTCCTATTCAACCTCACTTTGTTCATCAAGATTTTTAGAAGGTCATGTCTTTTATTTATTATTTCCATTGTCAAAAATTTTATAATAACAATTTGACTATTTTGTCAAATAGTGAAGTCAAGTTTTGGAGTCTTTTATTTGATGAGCCTAACAAGGTAAAAAAATTCAAAAAACTTGACTTCACTATTTCTCAAAACAACGAAATTGTTAATGTCAAGTGTACCTAGCAAAGATTTGACCATGGGCATAAGAAATAAAAACACTAGACCTTTTATGATCTTCTCAAAATCTTAATGAAGAAAGTAGGTTCGAATAAAACCGAAATTATTGGGAGTAGAAGGAAAATTATATTGAGTTAAGAACTAAAACATGACTTTTGAATGTTCATGAAAATAATAGTAGAATTCTTAAATATAGTAGAAATAGTAGACTTCTTAGATATAGTAGAAATATTGCTATGCATTTGTCACCTGGAGGTCAGAAGGTATATGCATTAAATATTAGCCTTTTATGAATTACTTTCATTTATAATTTTTTTATTTACATCTAAAGACGAAGAGATCAAGAAGTTGTACATAGTTGAACATAAATAGGTACTTCAACTAGCACTATTTTAATTAGAGTCATTCCAACTACCCCTATTCAACAACTAAGTACTTGGATTATAATTTATCCTACATCTCCACACTCAGCTTTTTATGTTTTTTCTATATAGACTTTACTTTCTATTTTTTTTCCTTTCCTGAGCTACTTCATCTCTGGTACTTCTACCTCATTCATAAGTGAGTTATGACAATATCTAGCAGAGGACAAAGAAGTGGAGCTGCACCACCTCCACAACTAAGCCTACATTGAAACGGGTGTTATTACTAAAATATAACTACGATGGTAATGAAACGGGTGTTATTACTAAAACACAAACTCAATGTGTTTTGGATGCTAAAACCTTAGTACTAGGAAGGGATGAAAGATTTTAACAATATTTTTTTACTTGATCCCACCCCACATAATTACATTGTTACCTCTTGGATAATAAAATAAAAATACTTTACACAAACAAGAATGTAGTTTTAAGTTTAGTTAGACAAAAGTCCTCTTAAAATTGTTGATTAGCATACTTCTAATCCCAACAATTCAGTTCCTATTCAACCTCACTTTGTTGATCAAGCTTTTAAAAAGGTCGTGTGTTTTATTTCTTAATTCCATAGTCAAAACTTTAATGTTAACAATTTGACTATTTTGTCAAATAGTGAAGTCAAGTTTTGGAGTCTCTTATTCGATGAGCCTAATGACGACAAAAAAATTCACAAAACTTGACTTCACTATTTCTCAAAATAATGAAATTGTTAATGTCAAATGTACCCAGTATAGATTTGACCATGGACATAAGAAATAAAAGACACTGGACCTTTTATGACCTTCTCAAAATCTTCATAAAGAAAGTAGGTTCGAATAAAAACTACATTATTAGGAGTAGATGGAAAAGTATACTGAGTTAAGAACTATAACATGGCTTTTAAATGTTCATAACAGTAATAGTAGACTTCTTCGATATAGTAGAAGTAGTAGACTTGTTAGATAAAGAAGAGATACTGTTGTGCATTTGTCACTTGGAGGTTAGAAGGTATATGCATTAAATATTAGCTTTTTATGATTTGGTTTCCTTTACATTTTTTTTTAATTTACATTTAATGGCCAAGAGATCAAGAAGCATTACATAGTTGAACATAAATAGGCACTTCAACTACCTCTATTGTAATTAGAGTTATTCCAACTACCCCTATTCAACAACTAAATACTTGGATTACAATTTTTTCTACTTCTCTACACAACTTTTTTTTTTGTTTTTTCTAAGTAGACTTTACTTTCCATTTTTTTCCTTTCTTGAGCTAGTTCACCTCTAGTACATCTACCTCATTCACATGTGAGTTATGACCATATCTAGTAGGGGACAAGGAAGTGGAGCTGCTCCACCTCCACAACCAAGTCTATATTGAGAAGTTTTTGTCAAATACAACTACGATGGTACTAAAATAGGTGTTATTACTAATACGCAAACTAAATGTGTTTTGGATGCTAACACCTTGCAATTAGGAAGGGATGAAAGATTTCAACATTATTTTTTCATTTGGTCCCACCCCACATAATTACATTGTTACCTCTTGGATAACAAAATAAAAATGTTTTACACCAACCTTTTGGATGTAGTTTTAAGATTAGTTAGCTAGAAGCCTTGTTTTAGTTCTAGACTTGTAGGTTTCTAATCCTAACAATTCAGTTCCTAGTTAACCTTACTTTTTTCATCAACTTTTTTAGATGATCGTGTCTTTTATTTCTTATTTCCAAGGTAAAAACTTTAATATTAACAATTTTATTATTTTGTGAAATAGTGAAGTCATGTTTTAGAGTCTCATATTCGATGAGCCTACCGAGGTAAAAAAAAAGCACAAAACTTGACTTCAATACTTCACAAAACAACCAAATTGTTTGTTAAATGTGCCCAGTAAAGATTTTACCATGGACATTGGAAATAAAGGACACTAAATTATTGGGAGTAGAAGGAAAAGTATACTGAATTGAGAACTAAAACATGGCTTTAGAATGTTTATGACAATAATAGTAGTGTTCTTAGATATAGTAGAAATATTGTTGTGCAAGTAGCTTAGGAAAAGGGAAAATAAGAAATAGAAAGTAAAGTCTACATAGAATAAAAAGAAAAAGTTGACTATGGATAAGTAGAATAAATTATAGTCCAACTACTTAGTTGTTTAATAGGGGTAGTTAGAGTGACACTAATTACAATAGTGGTAGTTAAAGTTCCTATTTATGTTCTGCTATGCATGACTTCTTGATCT
Source organism: Mallotus repandus (assembly GCA_949671775.1). Taxonomy (NCBI): domain Eukaryota; kingdom Viridiplantae; phylum Streptophyta; class Magnoliopsida; order Malpighiales; family Euphorbiaceae; genus Mallotus; species Mallotus repandus. Next base: position 5,163 of record CATIWM010176395.1, read on the forward strand.
CTTGGCCTTTAGATGTAAATTAAAATTGTAAAAATAAAGCAATTCATAAAAGGCTAATATTTAATGCATATACCTTCTGAATTCCAGGTGACAAATGCACAACGATATTTCTACTATATTTCAAAGTCTACTATTATTGTCATAAACATTCAAAAGCCATGTTTTAGTTTTAACTCAGTATACCTTTCCTTCTACTCCAAATAATTTAATTTTTAGTCAAACTTACTTTCTTCATGAAGATTTTAAGAAGATCATAAAAGATTTACTGTCTTTTATTTCTTATGTCCATGGTCAAATCTTTACTAGGTACATTTGACATTAACAATTTTGTTGTTTTATTAAATAGTGAAGTCAAGTTTTGTGTATTTTTTTAACCTCAGTGGGCTCATCGAATAAGAGACTCCAAAACTTGGCTTCACTATTTGACAAAACAATCAAATTGTTAATATTAAAGTTTTAACTATGGAAATAAGAAATAACAGAAACGATCTTCTGCAAATCTTGATGAACAAAGTGAGATTGAATCGGAACTGAATTGTTGGGAGTAGAAGTATATAAGTCAAGAGCGAAAATAGGGTTTTGGCTAACTAATCTTAAAACTACATTCAAATTGTTGATGTAAAATTTTTTTATTTTGTTATTCAAGAGGTAACAATGTAATTATGCGGGGTTGGATCAAGCGAAAAAATAATGTTGAAATCTTTCATCACTTCCTAATTCCAAGGTGTTAGCGTGCAAAGCACATTGAGTTTATGTATTGGCAAAATCACCCATTTCATTACACTCATGGTTGTATTTGATAAAAACCTTCTCAATATAGGCTTGGTTATGGAGGTGGTACAACTCGACTTCCTTATCCTTTGCTGGATATTGTCATAGCTCACTTGTGAATGAGGGAGATGTACCAAAGGGGAAGTAGCTCAGGAATGGAAAAAAAAGAAACATAAGGTAAAGTCTACCTAGAAAGAAAATAAAAATCTGAGTGTGGAGAAGTAGAATAAATTATAATCCAAGTACTTAGTTGTTGAGTAAGGGTTGTTGGAGTGACTCTAATTATAATAGTGGTAGTTGAAGTGCCTATTTACGTTCAACTATGTATGAGTTCTTGATCTCTTAGCCTTTAGATGTATATAAAAATTGTAAAAATAAAGGAATTAATAAAAGGCTAATATTTAATGCATATACCTTTTGACCTCCAGGTGACAAATGTATAGTGATATTTCTACTATATCTCCAAAGTCGAGTATTATTGTTATAAATATTCAAAAGCCATGTTTTAGTTCTTAACTCTGTATACTTTTCCTTCAACTCCCAATAATTTATTTTTTCTTCGAAGTTACTTTCTTCATGAAAATTTTTAGAAGATCATAACAAATCTAGTGTCTTTAATTTTGTTACGTCCATGGTCAAATATTTATTGTGTATACTTGACATTAACAATTTGATTGTTTTATGAAATACTAAACATAAAATCCAAGAGATTAAGAACTCATACAGAGTTGCTTTATTTTCACATTTTTTTATACAAATCTAAAGGCCAAGAGATTAAGAACGCATATAGAGTTGAACATAAATAGGCACTTCAACTACCACTATTCTTATTAGAGTCACTCCAACTACCCCTATTCAACAACTAAGTACTTGGATTATAATTTTTTCTACTTCTCCACACTGTGCTTTTTATTTTTTTTACGCAGACTTCACTTTCTTTTTCTTTTTTTTTTCAATTCCTGAGCTACTTCACTTGGTACATCTTCCTCATTCAAAACTAAGCAATGACAATATCCAAAAAAGGACAAGGAAGTGGAGATGCACCACCTCAGCAACCAAGCCAATATTGAGAAGTTTTTGTCAAATTCAACTACAATGGTAAAGAAACAATTGTTATTACTAATAGACAAACTCAATGTGTTTTGGACGCTAACACCTTACAACTGGGAATGGATGAAAGATTTTAACATTATTTTTTTCCTTCATCCCACCACCCCAGATAATTACATTGTTATCTATTGGATAACAAAATAAAAATGTTTTACACTAACAATTTGAATGTAGTTTTAAGATTAGTTAGCCAATACCCTATTTTAGTTCTTGACATGTATATCTCTACTCCCAATAACTCAGTTCCTATTCAATATCACTTTGTTCATCGAGATTTTTAGATGATTGCGTCTTTTATTGTTTATTTCCACAGCCAAAGCTTTAATAGTAATAATTTGATTGTTTTGTCAAATAATAATGTCATGTTTTGGTGTTTCTAATTCGATGAGCCTAGTCAGGTAAAAAAAATACATAAAACTTGACTTCACTAATTCATAAAACAACCAAATTGTTAATGTCAAATGTACATAGTAAAGATTTAACCATAGATATAGCATAATAAAAGACGAGATCTTTTATGATCTTTTCAAAATCTTCGTAAAGAAAGTAAGTTCGAATAAAAATTAAATTATTAGGAGTTTAGGGAAAAGTATACTGAGTTAAGAGCTAAAACAAGGCTTTTGAATGTTCATAACAATAATAGTAGAGTTCTTAGATATAGTAGAAATATCGCTATGCATTTGTCACCTGGAGGTCAGAAGGTATATGCATTAAATATTAGCCTTTCATGAATTGCTTTATTTTTGTCATTTTTTTACTTACATCTAAAGGCCAATATATCAAAAAGTCATCCATAATTGATCATAAATAGGCACTTCAAATACCACTATTGTCATTAGAGTCACTTTAACTACCCTGATTCTAAGTACTTGGATTATAATTTATTCTACATCTAAAAACTAAGCTTTTTATTTTTTTCTATGTACACTTTACTTTCTGTTTCTTTTTTTTTTTCCACTTTTGAGCTACTTCACCTCTAGTACTTCTTGCTTATTGACAAGTGAGTTATGGCAATATCCAGCAAAGGACATGGAAGTGGAGTTGCACTACCTCCATAACCAAGCCTATATTGAGAAGTTTTTACCATGAGTGTAATGAAACGGGTGTTATTACTATTATAGAAACTCAATGTGTTTTTGATGCTAGTAGCTTGCAATTAGGAAGGGCTGAAAGATTTCAACATTATTTTTTTGCTTGATCCCACCCCAAATATTTACATTGTCACCTCTTGTATAACAAACTAAAAATGATTTACACTAACCATTTGAATGTAGATTTAATATTAGTTAGCCAAAAGGCCTATTTTAGTTATTGACTTGTTTACTTCGACTCCCAACAATTTAGTTCTTCCTGAACCTCACTTTGTTCATTTAGATTTGTAGAAGATCGTGTCTTTTATTACTTATTTCCATAGTCAAAATTTAATATGAACAGTTTGACTATTTTGTCAAATAGTTATGTCAAGTTTTGGAGTCTTTTATTCGATGAGCCTACTGAGGTAAAAAAAAAACAAAACTTGTCTTCACTATTTCAAAAAATAACCAAGTTGTTAATGTCAAATTTACCTAGTAAAGATTTGACCATGGGCATAAGAAATAAAAGACACTAGATCTTTTACGATCTTCTCAAAATCTTCATGAAGAAATTAAGTTAGAATAAAATTTAAATTATTAGGAGTAGAAGGAAAATTTACTGAGTTAAGAACTAAAACATGGCTTTTGAATGTCCATGACATTAATAGTAGACTTCTTAGATATAGTAGAAATATCGTTGTGCATTTGTCACTTTGCGGTCAAAAGGTATATGGATTAAATATTAGCCTTTTATGAATTGCTTTATTTTTACGTTGTTTTATATACATCTATAGGCCAAGAGATAAAAAACTCATACATAGTTGAACATAAATAGGCACTTCAACTACCACTATTCTTATTAAAGTCACTCCAACTACCCCTATTCAACAATTAAGTACTTGGATTATAATTTATTCTACTTCTCCAGACTCAAATTTTTATTTTCTTTCTATGCAGACTTTACTTTCTATTTCTTTTTTTCCATTCCTGAGCTACTCCACCTCTGATATATCTCTCTCATTCACAAGTGAGCTATGATAATATCCAGCAAAGGATAAGGAAGTGGAGCTGCACCACCTCAACAACAAAGCCTATATTGAGAAGTGTTTTTTAAATCAACTATGATGGTAATGAAATAGGTGTTATTACTAATACATAAACTCAATGTGTTTTAGATGCTAACTCTTTGCAACTAGGAAGGCATGAAAGATTTTAACTTTTTTTTTTCACCTGATCCCACCCCACATAATTACATTGTTACCTCTTGGATAACAAAATAAAAATGTTTCACACTAACCTTTTGAATGTAGTTTTAAGATTAGTTAGCCAAAAACTCTATCTTAGTTCTTGATTTGTATTCAGTTCCTATTCAACCTCACTTTGTTCATAGAGATTTTTAGAAGACCGTGTCTTTTAGTTTTATTTCCATAGCAAAAACGTTCATATTAGCAATTTGATTATTTTGTCAAATAGTAAAGTCATGTTTTGGAGTCTATTATTCGATGAGCCTACTAAGGTAAAAAAAAACTCAAAAGTTAACTTCACTTTTTAACAAAACAACCAAATTGTTAATGTCAAATATACCAAGTAAAGATTTGACCATTGACGTAACAAAATAAAAGACACTAGATTTTTTATGATCTTCTCAAAATTTTTATGAAGAAAGTAAGTTAGAAGAAAAATTAAATTACTGGGAGTAGAAGGAAAAGTATACTGAGTTAAAACTAAAACATGAATTTTGAATGTTCATAACAATAATAGTAGACTTCTGAGATACAGTGGAAATATCATTGAGCACTTGTCACCTAGAGGTCAGAAGGTGCATGCATTAAATATTAGCCTTTTAAGAATTGCTTTATTTTTGCAATTTTTTACTTACATCTAAAGTCCAAGAGATCAAGAAGTCATGCATAGTTGAAAATAAATAGGCACTTCAACTACCACTATTGTAATTAGAGTCACTCCAACTGCCCCTATTCAACAATGAAGTACTTAGATTACAATTTATTCTACTTCTCCACACTCAGCTTTTTCTTTTTACTCTATGTGGACTTTACTTTCTGTTTCATTTTTTTCCTTTACTGAGCTACTTCACATCATGTACTTCTTCCTCATTCACAACTGAGCTATGACAATATCCAGCAGAGGATAAGCAAGTGGAGCTACAAAACCACCACAACCAAGCCTATGTTGAGAATTTTTGTCACATACAACTAGGATAGTAATGAAACTGCTGTTATTACTAATGTGTTTTGGCCGCTAAAACCAATGTGTTTTGGCCGCTAAAACCATGCAACTAGGAAGGGTTGAAAGATTTCAACATTATTTTTTCGCTTGATCCCACCCTACATAATTACATTGTTATTTCTTGGATAACAAAATAAAAATGCTTTACACTAACCATTTGAATGTAGTTTTAAGATTAGTTAGCAAAAAGCCCTATTTTAGTTCTTGACTTGTATACTTTTACTCCTAACAATTCAGAACTAAAACATGGCTTTTGAATGTTCATGAAAATAATAGTAGACTTTTTAGATATAGTAGAAATATCGCTGTTCATTTGTCACCTAGAGGTCAGAAGGTATATGCATTAAATATTAGCCTTTTATGAATTGCTTTTTTTAATAAGTTTTATTCACATCTAAAGGCCAAGAGATCAAGAATTCATGCATAGTTGAACATAAACAGTCACTTCAACTACCACAATTGTAATTTGAGTCACTCCAACTACTAAGTAGTTGGATTATAATTTATTCTACTTCTCCGCACTTACCTTTTTCTTTTTATGCGATGTAGACTTTACTTTCTATTTTTTTTCTTTCCTTTCCTAAGCTACTTCACCTCTAGTACTTCTTTCTCATTCACAAGTGAGCTATGACAATATCTAGCTAAGGACAAGGAAGTGGAGCTGCACCACCTTCACAACCAAGCATGTATTGAGAAGTTTTTGTCAAATACAACCATGAGTGTAATGAAACGGGTGTTATTACTAATAGACAAACTTAATGTGTTTTGGACGCTAACGCCTTACAACTAGGAAGGGATGAAAGATTTCAACATTATTTTTTCGCTTGATCCCACCCTACATAATTACATTGTTACCTCTTGGATAATAAAATAAAAAAGTTTTACACCAACCAATTGAATGTAGTTTTTAGATTAGTTACCCAAAAGCCTTATTTTAGTTCTTGACTTGTATACTTCTACTCCTAAAAATTCAGTTCCTCTTCAACCTCACTTTGTTCATCAAGATTTTTAGAAGATCGTGTCTTTCATTTCTTATTTTTGTAGTCGAAACATTAATATTAATAATTTGATTGTTTTGTCATATAGTGAAGTCAAGTTTTTGAGTCTCTTATTCGATGAGCCTATTAAAGTAAAACAAACACAAAAATTGACTTCACTATTTAACAAAACAACCAAATTGTTAATGGGAAATGTACCCAATAAAGATTTCACCATAGACAGAACAAAATATAAGACACTAAATCTTTTTTGATCTTCTCAAAATCTTCATGAAGAAATTAAGTTCGAATAAAAATTAAATTATTATAAGTAGGAGGAAAAGTATACTGAGTTAAGAACTAAAATATGGCTTTTGAATGTTCATGATAACAATAGTAGACTTCTTAGATATAGTAGTAATATCACTATACATTTGTCGCTTAGAGGTCAGAAGGTATATGCATTAAACATTAGCCTTTTATGAATTGCTTTATTTTTACATTTTTTTTAATTTACATATAAAGGCCAAAAGATCAAGAAGTCATGCATAGTTGAACATAAATAGGCACTTCAACTACCACTATTGTTTTTAGAGTCATTGCAACTACCCCTATTCAACAACTAAGTACTTGGAATATAATTTATTATAGTTCTCCCCACTCAGCTTTTTATTTTCGTTTTTATATAGACTTTACTTTCTGTTTCTTTTTTTCCCTTTTCTGAGCTACCTCACCTTTGGCAATATCCAGGAGAGGTTAAGGAAGTGGAGCTGCACTACCTCCACAACCGAGCCTATATTGAGAAATTTTTTCAAATACAACTACGATGGTAATGAAGTAGGTGTTATCACTAATGCACAAACTCAATGTGTTTTGGACGCTAAAATCTTGCAACTAGGAAGGGATGAAAGTTTTTAACATTATTTTTTGCTTTATCCGACCCCATATAATTACATTGTTACCTCTTGGATAACAAAATAAAAATGCTTTACACCAGCCATTTGAATGTAGTTTTAAGATTAGTTAGCCAAAAGCCTTATTTTACTTCGTGACTTGTATACTTGGATACCCAAAAATTCAGTTCCTATTCAACCTCACTTTGTTCATCAAGATTTTTAGAAGTTCGTGGCTTTTATTTCTTATTTCTTATTTTTAGAAGTTTTGGAGTCTCCTATTCGGTGAGCCTACTGAGGTAAGAAAAATACACAAAACATGAATTCACTATTTCATAAAACAACCAAATTGTTAATGTCAAATGTATCCAGTAAAGATTTGACCGTGGACATAAGAAATAAAAGACATTACATCTTTTAAGATTTTCTAAAAATCTTCATGAAGAAAATAAGTACGAATAAAAATTAAATTATTGGGAGCAGTAGGAAAAGTACAATGAGTTAAGAACTCAAACATGGCTTTTGAATGTGCTTAACAATAGTAGTAGACATCTTAGATATAGTAGAAATATCGTTGTGCATTTGTCACTTAGAGGTCAGAAGGTATATGCATTAAATATTAGCCTTTAATGAAATGCTTTATTTTTACATTTTTTTATTTACATCTAAAGGCCAAGAGATCAAGAAGTCATGCATAATTGGACATAAATAGGCACTTCAACTACCACTATTGTTATTCGACTCACTCCAGCTACCCCTATTCAACAACTAAGTACTTGGATTATAATTTATTCTACTTTTCCACACTTAGCTTTTTCTCTTTCTTCTATGTAGACTTTACTTTTTTTTTCTTTTCCTGAGCTACGTCACCTCTAGTGCTCCTTCCTCATTCACCAGTGAGCTGTGACAATATCCAGCAAGGGACAAGGAAGTGGATCTGAACCACCTCTACAACCGAGCCTATATTGAGAAGTTTTTGTCAAATGCAACGGCAATAGTAAGGAAACAGGTGTTATTACTAACATACAAACTCAATGTATTTTGGATGCTAACTCCTTGCAACTAGGAAAGGATGAAAGAATTCAAAATTATTTTTTGCTTGATCCCACCCCTCATAATTACATTGTTACCTTTTGGATAACAAAATAAAAATATTTTGCACAAACCATTTGAATGTAGTTTTAAGATTAGTTAACCAAAAGCCCTATTTTAGTTCCTGACTTGTATACTTATACTCCTAACAATTTAGTTCCTATTCAACCTCACTTTGTTCATCAAGATTTTTAGAAGATTGTGTCTTTTATCTCTTATTTCCATAGTCAAAACATTAATATTAACAATTCGATTATTTTATGAAATAGTGAAGTCAAGTTTTGGAGTCTCTTATTCAATGAGCCTATTGAGGTAAAAAAAATATACAAAACTTGACTTCACAATTTCATAAAACAACCAAATTGTTAATGTCAGGTGTACCCAGTAAAGATTTTAAGATGGACAAAGGAAATAAAAGACACTAGATCTTTATGATCTTCTCAAAATTTTCATGAAGAAAGTAAGTTTGAATAAAAATTAAATTATTGGGAGTAGATGGAAAAGTATACTTAGTTAAGGACTAAAACATGGCTTTTGAATATTCATGACAATGATAGGAGACTTCATAGATATAGCAGAAATATCACTTTGCATTTCTCACAGGGAGGTCAGAAGGTGTATGCATTAAATATTAGCCTTTTATGAATTCCTTTATTTTTATAT
>CATIWM010176414.1:0-19589 GCA_949671775.1 Mallotus repandus
TTTTCCAAGTTTCTTGAGGGTTATGAGAAGAGCCATGAGATGGTTTGTCATCTTCGTGATAGATTCATGTGGCTTCATTTTGAAGAGTTCATACTCATACATATGGAGTTGAACCTTCTTGCTTCTAACTTGTACATTGCCTTCATAGTGGTTTTCCAAGGTCTCCCACATTTCCTTGGCAGAAATACAATGTTGAAGCTTGCTACTTTATTCTCTTGTCATGGAGGATGCTATGGTGATCATAGCCTTTTTATTCTTGATGGTTTCTTCCTTTTGATCATTACTCCATTAATCTCTTGAGAGGATAGTGATTACACCATCTTTGGTAGCTTTAGGAGGTTCCTATCCTTTTAGGACATTTTCCCAAAGTTTAGATTCATTATCTAGATATAGCTCCATTTTGGAAATTTTCCCAAAGTTTAGATTCATTATCTAGATATAGCTCCATTTTGAATTTTCAATTTGGATAATCACTACCATCAAAGAAAGGTCTAAGAGATGAGGAGTTTTGATTTCACTTCCCATGATCTTGTATTCTAGCAATTAAATTCCTAGAATTTAAGCTCTGATACCAAATGAAAGAGCCCTAAAAGGGGGGGGGGGGGGGGGGGGGATGAATGGGGCTACTGAATAAAAATCAAAACTTAAAAACAAATAAACAAGAATTAAAAGAATGTTGAGAATGAAGAATGATAAACACAAGAATTTAAGGAGTTCAGATTCTCAACAATCCTACGTCTCTACCTAACTTATCCCTAAGTTATGATTTTGAATCACCACAATCTATTCCCTAGATTGATTTTTTACAACTTGAGTTTTAGGCTCAACTCAAACCTTACACAAGTGTTTTCAAAGATCACACTAAAACCAAATTCCCAAGTATTTTAATGGCTAAACACTTAAACCAATTCCTTTAGAATAGAACCTCACTTCTCTTTTCTTAATCCCCAGTAAATAGAAGAACAAGAATTTCTATTCTACTCACTCACTAACTCTCATAAGAGTTATACAAAGATAAAAAGAATTTTGAGAGAATTTTTTTAGCTTAATTGAATGCTTGAGAGTGTATAAATGATAAACAACTTTCTTGACATGCAATTGAGCTCTAAGAGGTGTTTATATATATAAAAATATCATATTATAGATGTTAGAGAGATCAAACATATCTCTAACGTCTCCAAAAATCAAAATAATTAAATTTGACTTTTATGCAGAAATATAGCTGCTCACGATTGTGACTAGGTGCTCATGATCGTGACCAATGCAAACTAGCCATTAAAATTTGAAAATATTTGTTGAGCTAGTGAAGAAAACTAGTCATGAGCATGCTCACAAGAATGGAACTTCACATGGTCACGATTGAAGCAGCTTGTGAATGTAGCTCGTGACACCATCACGAGCACCCTCATGATCGTGACTCTAGGTCATGAGCAGCTCTGCCATCTTGCATCAAATTGACACTATAAAAGCTTGGCTCGTGAGCTTTGATCATGGTCGTGACCAGAGCTCGCGATGACATCATTTTGGCTTGTTTTTGCATAAAATTAAGGCTCTTACTTCCATCAAATGAATTGACACATTAATTCTTTAAGTAGAGCTTGGTTGAACCTAAATCACACTTAATAAAAATGTTAGTATTAAATTGTTTTGTCAAAGATCAAAAAATAGAATTTGGATTTAAACCACATAAGGTCAACATGTTTTATATCAGATAAAATATATGTATTTTAATAAAAATGGTTTTTCAATATTTTTATGGAAAAATATTGTAAATTTTAATAATTCAACAAATAAGTTTTTTAGAAGTGAATACTGAATTATGAGAAGGCATACTTGTCAAAATTTTGGCTTAATGACTTTTGAGCTGAACATTTAATTATACTAGTCGTAAATCTGCACTTTACGCAGACTGGAAATAATATATACTTTAAAATAAATAATTATAATAATTATAATAAATTAAATACTATGAATTAATCAAATATAAAAGTTAAAACCTATTATTTTTTTATTAAGAGTACATATTATTTTTAATATGCATACTAATAATAATTATTGAATAAATAAAATAATATAAATGTAGAAAATAGGTGAAAAAATGCCTATTTTTTAGGTTAAAAAAAAGAAAATTGTTTTTATTTTGAATAGAATGGAATCTTTCACTTAAAATAAAAGACATTATTTTTTATGAAAATGAAGAGTAATATTTTGAATATAATTAAATTGAAGTATTTTATATTAAATAAAATATGTGTATTTTAATAAAAATGAATTTTTTAATTTTTTTTACAAAAAATATCATAAATTTTAATAATTCAACACATAAAAATTTTAGAAGTTAATGTTGAATTATGAAAAGCGACATTTGTCAAATTTTTGACTTAATAAATTAAAAGTAAAATATATCTATTAATATTATTTTCTTTAGTTTTTACTACCATAATTTTTTTAGTTATAATAAGATTGACTTTTAAAATTATTATATTAGTATTATAGTATATAGCAATATTTTAGTTGAAAAATAATATTAAATAATTATTGAATTTTTTAATTTTTTAAAAAATAAAATTTTTAATGGTTTAGAATAGTTGAGTTATTTAAGGTAGAAAATAAGTAGTATATAAATATTTTTAGAATTTGAGTAGTATTGAGATATATATAATAGTGTTTTAGTTAAAAATAATACTAAATAAATATGGTAAATATTTTATTTTTAATAAAAATTAGAATTTTTAATGATTTGGCACCGTAAATTTTAGAGTGAATACTCAAATATTTTGCTACCATAATTTTTTAGTTATAATAAGATTGGTTTTTATATTATTATATTAATATTATAGTATATATAACAATGTTTTAGTTGAAAAATAATACTAAAAAATTATTATATTTTTTAATTTTTTCAAAAAATAAAATTTTTAATGGTTTGAAAACAATATTTGAGTGATTTAGAGCAAAAAATATATGTAGCATATAAATATTTTTAGAATTTGAGTAGTATTGAGATATGTATAATAGTGTTTTATTTAAATAATAATAATAAATAAATATGGCAATATTTTATTTTAATAAAAATTAAAATTTTTAATGGTTTGAAACATTAGATTTTACAGTGAAGACTCAAATATAAAGATAAATATTTGTCAAATTTTTGGTTTAATGACTTTAGAGCTCAATATTTAATATATATATATATTCTTAAATAATTAATTATTAGAAAATTTTTATATTTTCTATAATTCAATTCAGGTCCGATATATTCAGAGTTTAATAGATTATAAATATTGATAATTTTGACCAAAAACTCATTATTAAAAATATAATACTTTTTAATTTTTAATTTATATATTAAAAATATTGCTAAAAAAGATTTAAAAAGTAAGTTCTTAAAATTAATTTCACCAATGTAACATTTTTAATGATATAAATATAAATTATAATTTAAAATAAATTTATTTTTTTTATGAATTATAAAAATTTAGCTACATACATTTAATTTTAAAAATATTTACTATTAGTTACTATTTATAAAAATAATATTTTTTTTAAAAGTAAAAGATAAATCCAAATCAATTATCATATAATAGAAACAAATTCGGTAATGAAAATATTGTGTTAAGACTTTTATGAGCCATTTATTTTTAAATTTTCTCAGAATATTTATAATTTAATTGTTTGATGATAAACAGTCACTAAATTACTCCATCCACTAAATTATATACTCTTTTAAAATTATACATCTAATAAATTCAGTATGTAATGTAGATTTTATAATGTGTAATTGATAGAAATATATATATATATATATATATATAATAAATTTAACTATTGAGTATAATATATTAAAGAACTATCGTTGTAAGAAGAATAAAAAATTTGTAATTTCTTTAAATTTGAAAGAGTATTAATTGTTTTTTTAGTAAAAAAAAAGTATTAAATGTTTGAATTTATATTAGAAATTAGTAAAAAAATTTCATAATATTAAAGTCCATAAAAAAATTATCCATTATCAACGTTCATGCATGATGCCACTGAAAATTAAAAGATAGGCAATTTTCCATCCAGTAATTAACTAATCAATTAATTAATTTTTCATGCAGTAATTTCAGAATTTAATTTCTAATAAAATCTCAACTATTGGATTTGTATTTAACCGCAGAAATAATCCTAAAATGTTAGATCATGCTTTCAGTAATATGAGAGAATATTGATCCAGCTAATAAACACCAAAGGAGCGTGTGCTTAATCGCCTACATGGACAGTGTTTGTAAGCAAGCACCTCGTGATTAATTGATTTAATAAATGACTTTTAGTGTAAAATCCATCAAAATTTAAGTTAAATAATATTTTATTAAAAACGATACCATTCTATGCTCGCCTCTTATGTTCTTATGTCCATTCCAAGATAAATACCATTGATAATTAAACAAAATTATATTTTCACCATTAACATGATTTTTCAATTTTTTTCAATTTTATTTAATAACTTCTATTACATGACATATAAATTTATTTTTAAATTATAAAAAATAAATTAATTAACTCAAAATTACATCATAAAACAATTAATATTCAAATAACTTTTAATTAAAATAATAAAATATGCATCATTTATAAAAACCAAATATTACTCTGTACTCTATCATTGAATTTATTTATTGACATTTTAATTTACAAAAAATTATTAAAAAATAAATATCAAAATTTTATTAATTGTTAAGGAATTTTTATTATTTTTATGATTCTATTTAGATTAAATTAAATTAATTAAAATTTAATTATTTTAAATACTGATAGTTCAAATTAAAAAATTTTTTTTAAGCCTAATCAATTTTATGATAAAAATAAATAAAAATAAGAATCAAATTTAAAGTGAGCGTGCATGATGAGTTGAGTAATTTATTAAGGAAAACTAAATAATATAAAAATAAGAAATAAAAGATTATTAGTGTGAAATATAAATAAATAGAAAAATGGAATATTAAAATATTTGAATGGGGACGGGGGAATAAAGAAGGGTACATTCTGAAGAATATGCGGGAGAGAGAGAAGCTGAAAGGGAATGCGATGACCGTGCGCCACGTACTTTCCTTTGTCATTTTCGGCCCCCTCAATAGCGCACAAAAAGTGTACTCAAAAAGAAGCCAACCCATTTTTATCCTATTTGCCTTAAAAAAAAAAAACACACACACATAAAAAAATTTTAATTGGTTATATTTTTTAATAATTTTATGTGTAATAAATATATAATAAACAATTAGCATAAATAATTTCTATTATTGTACTAATAATCTTAATTAAAAAAACTTATTTCGATGTGTTTCACTAGAAAAAATAGACATCATATTTGTACTATATTCTTATCTTATCGGCTTAAAAAATCGTCACCATTACTTTTATATGGTTTGAAAAGATAATCGCCAATGCAAAAGGCAAATTGGTTTGCATTTCAAAAAAAAATTTTTATCGGTCTATTTCGTCAAAGACAATGGCAAAATGGACTATGCTAATATAAAAAAAATTATTTGATCTTGAACTCTTGAGAATTGTGCTAATTTGTTTCAAATTGAGAATAAAGATTTAATAAAATTTGGGTAGTAGTGCTCTCTAGTTAGAGTCTCCTTAGTCTCCTTCAGCTCGATCTGATTGGATGGTTTTATTTCCTCTTCTGTCGATCATCTTGATCTGTAGAAGTTGTTTTTGTGTTTCTCCAGCTCTAGCAGGTAGAACTAAAAATAGTAGCTGTCAAAGTGTTCTTCAATAGATAGAATTTGTTCTCCTCATTCTCAGATCTACAATCTCGTGGCGAAAGATGAGTGTGTTAAGTTGGAATCTCCAGGGACTAGGTAATCATTGGACAATGTAGTAGTCCCTCTACAAGTTAGTGAAGACCCACCACCCCTCTATAATCTTCCTAATGGAAACTCGTTTAACATACAGTGAGTGGAGAGGGATTATTAGAAGGCTTGAAGGTTATAATCACTATGTGGTTAACTCACAAGGTAGATCAGGGGGTTTAGCTCTGTTATGGATGAAAGAAGTGTCTGTGGAAATTATCAACTCATTGCCTCACCATATCGATTTCAAAGCAATGACTCAGGGGAATACGGTTTGGTGGAGGGTTACTAGAATTTACGGGTGGCCAAAAAATGAAAACAAATATAAAATGTGGGATTTGTTGAGTAGTCTAAAAAATCGATTAGCATTGCCATGGATGTGTTTAGGAGATTACAATGAAGTCTTATGTCAAGAAGAAAAACATAGCGGTCAATCAAAAGAAGGGACAGTGATGGACACTTTTAAGAATGCCATCGACATATGTAATTTGGTTGATTTGGGTTTCAAAGGTGTCCAGTTAACTTGGAGCAATGGAAGGAAAGGGTCGACTTTGATCAGAGAGAGATTGGATAGGGCCTTGTGTACTATGCAATGGCAAGAGTTATTTCCTAAAGCCATTGTCCAACACCTCTCCCCAAACTCTTCGGATCATTTGCCAATCTTGTTGAGATTCGAAGAGTTAAAGGTGAAATGGTTTGGCCTTCAAAATTTGAATCCTTTTGGCTGAACCACATAGATTGCGAGACTGTTATACAAAAGGCATGGCAAGAGAACGTGGCAGAGAGCCTTCGGTCAGATGTGACTGCTAAAATCCACTGGGTTTCTCAAGCTCTGCGCACTTGGCATGAAAATAACTTTAAGAATCGAGTGGAGCATATGAAGAAAAAATTTTAGTTATTTACAAATAATTTGATCAGATACAATTGGATGCCATCTCGAATTGGAAGAAGGAACTCAGGTAAATCATGCAGGATGAGGAGTGTTATTAGAGACAATGATTGAGGGTGTCTTGGTTGGAAGAAGGAGACAAAAATACTAATTTTTTTCACATGAAGGCTTATGAAAGAAAGAAGCGAAATTTTATTGAGGGTCTGTTTGATGGGGAAGGAGTCTGGTAAGAGGGGGAAGATATGATGGCTAAGGTGATCCTACCTTTCTATGAGGACCTCTTCGAAAGTTCCTCTACTTTAGCTTCTGCTGGGGTTATTGAGTCCATTGATAGCCGACTGGAGGAAAAGGATTATTCTATTCTTTCCAATCCTTATTCACTTGATGAAGTTGTTGTTGCACTTCATCAAATGCATCTGTTAAAAGCCCCTGGTCCCGACAGTATACCTCCTCTCTTTTATCTTAAATTTTGGAGAATAGTAGGGAATGATGTTACAAATTTGGTCCTAAATTTTCTAAACCGTGGTGTTATGCCTCAGAATATTAACCACACAAATGTTGTCCTTATTCTAAAAATTAAAAATCCAGAATCGATTACTGATTTTTGCCCAATTAGCCTTTGTAATGTAGTGTACAAACTCATGTCTAAAGTGCTTGCAAATAGACTCAAACTTGTTCTACCAAACCTTGTGTCTGAATCTCAAAGTGCCTTTATTCTATAACGTTTGATTACCTTTGAGGTTTTTCATTATATGAAGACGAGAAAAATGGGTAGAAAGGGAGATATGGCTTTAAAAATAGACATGAGTAAAGTTTATGATAGGGTAGAGTGAGATTTTTTGATCCATGTCATGACCAAAATGGGATTTTTAGATGTTTTTATTGATCGAGTCTATGCCTGTGTATCTTTTGTTTCATTTTCTTTCGTTATCAATGGGAATCCGAAAGGTTTTCTAAAACCAAAAGGGGTCTTCGTCAAGGTGATCCTATTTCCTCATACTTATTCATTCTTTGTGCTGAAGCATTATCATCTATGATTAGGAAAGCTTGTCTAGCAGGAGAGATTCATGGCATTAAAATAACCCGGTCTAGCCTAGAAATTTCTCACTTATTCTTTGCAGACAATAGCATTCTCTTTGCTAGAGCGTCTCAGATAGAGTTGGAGAAGATTATTCAGTCGTTGTTGCTCTACGAAAAGGCATCTGGACAGAAAATCAATCTTGATAAAACAGAGATCTCCTTTAGTGCCAATATTGATCATAGAACTAGAGAGGATCTTGCACGACTAATTGGGGTCAAGGAAGTGAATAGGCACTCAAAGTATTTGAGACTACCTATGGTGATTGGAAAATCCACAAGACAGATTTTTGCTTATGTAAAAGAGAGACTATGAAAAAAACTTAAGGGATGGAAAGGGAAGTTACTCTCAAGAGGAGGTAAAGAAGTCCTTCATCAAAGTTATTGCTCAAGCTATTCCTTCTCATGTAATAAGTTGCTTTAAATTACCTTTATTCTTTTGCAATGAGCTCCAATCAATGATAGCTAAATTTTAGTGGGGTTCAAACAATAAAGATAAAGGTTTGCATTGGATGAGGAATAGGATTTGTCAAGGAAAGGGAGAAGGAGGACTCGGGTTTAGACATCTTGAAGCTTTTAATCAAGCCCTTTTAGCTAAACAAGCATGGAGATTACTAGTTTCTCCAAATTCTTTGTGTGCAAAAGTTTTTAAATTGAAGTACTACCCTAACTCAGATCTGCTCCAAGTGTTAAGTTGTAAGCGATGTAGCTTCTCATGGAGGAGTATTTTTAACGCTCTACCAATATTAAGAAGCGGACTCTGCTGGAGGGTAGGTAATGGTGAAGGGATTAAGATATGGGGATATCCGTGGGTTTGGGGAAGTGCTTCCCTAAAGATTATGTCTCCAACTCCCCCCCATACACTAGGGATGGAACCCACTGTCAGTTGTTTAATTGATGAGGAGTCCTACGGGTGGGATAGAGAGCTGATATATTCTTTATTTATGCCTTTTGAAGCGTCTGCTATTGTCAGTATTCCCATCAATAGAAGGGCGGGTTCAGATAAGATATTTTGGACAAAGTGTAAAAATGGCATTTTCATGGTCAAAACGGCCTGTCATGAGGCTTTAAGGCTTCTGAATGGTGGTCATACTTAGCCTACATCCTCTAACGTTGATCGGAAAGTTTGGAACTCTTTGTGGCAATTAAATATCCAACCGAAAATCAAGCATTTTTTGAGGAGGTTATTTCATAATTTCTTGCCATGTCAAGATAGCCTGTCCCATAGAGGAATCCAATCTCAGATGTGTTGCCATAGATGTCAATGTTCAGAGACTGTTCAGCATGTGTTCTCACAATGTCCATGGGTTTAGTGTGTGTGGTTCTCCTCCAACTTGGGTCTAAGAGTTGATGGTTCATGTGCGGAAACAATTCAAGAGTGGTTAACAAGGATAACAGCAAATATGCAGGCCCAGGCGAAAGAGATGGTGGCTATTATTTTGTGGAATGTCTGGAACAGCAGAAATGCTCTCATTTTCGATAGTAGAATTGATAAACCTTGGCAAGTCAGTGTGCAAGCGGCTGAGTATCTTCAATGGTACCAAGCTATTTAGTCTCGGCGGAAGGATGATGAGTTGCCGAAAGTGATTAAGTGGAAACCACCACCTCCATTATATGTCAAGCTGAATGTTGATGCAGCAGTCAATGACAATTTAAACAGATCAGCATCCGAGATTATTATTCGAAATGAGGAAGGAAAGGTGTTGGTCTCAAGTGGTATTAGGCTTCGACGAGGTGGAGATGTTACAGGGGCAGAGTTGAATGCTATTGAATGGGGTTTACAGATTGCTCAGGACTGTGGTTGCGCTAGAATTATAGTGGAAAGTGACTCTCTGGAAGCGGTTCAGTTAATTAACGCAAAGGAAAAGCTGTTATCTCTGCTGGATGTTGTTATCGATCAAATAAATCAGTTGGTGGCTGGTTTTAATTCAATTGCTTTCGTCCGTATCTCCCGTGTAGCCAGCAGAACTGCACACGATATTGGACAATGGGCTCTCTCTTTAGAAGATAGTGCTAGGCTTAAGGAGGATGATACTTCAGCTGCTTTGCAATCTTATTGGCATGACATTGCTTAATTCTATTGTCTTTCTTTGTTAAAAAAAAAAAAAAAAAAAGATATCACAATACCATTATAAATGTATTTTTTTCAATAATGGCAATGTCATAAATTTAATTTTTAAACTGAGTGATATATTTTAAAGTTATAGTAACATAAATTATATATATTAATTTGTTATAAAAATATTAATTGGATTATTTATATTTTTTTAATTTTTCCATTTTTCTCGTCATTAAATTTTAAAATTATGTTTTTAAAAAAGAAAATAATTATATAAAAAAAATTTAAGTTTAAAAAATTAAATAATTTAATTAAAATTATTGAATTCAATTGGAAAGATCATCAAGTAAATTTATTTATATTACTATGACTTATTATTTTTTTTTTTTAGCATGGAGGTAAAGGGAGAGGAAATTCAAACTCCACCTATTATAAGTGTCATGTCCCGTGACGGATTAGAGAACTATTCCATCATGAGAAAGCTGGTTTTCTATGACTCTTAATATCAAGTAAGAATTAAATTTATTAAATAACTTTCAAAAAAAAAATTTACTTATTTTTATAAAATATCAAATTATAAAAATTTATTTAAATAACTTTAAAATTATAAACAACAGTCAGTCGTATTCTCAAACAAAACTTGAAATTATAAACAATATTAGAGCATACTCTTTAATGTTGTCAATTAAAATTTTATGTCTAAAAACATGTGATACCTCTTAACTTAAAGAGAGGAGAGACCTCTCCTTTTTCGAAAGCAACATTAAAAGGGACTTCAGTTTTGTAACAATGCTAGTGCAAGTTGTTGACTGCAGATGGCTCCTGATAGGTTCAACCATAATTGGAAAATGTGGGTCGCTGTTGAGCCTAATACTTTTGTTTTTTCGTTGAAAGTTGAGTAATCTAATTCGAATGGTATAATAATTTAGTCGGGGAAAATTATAAAAAAATTCCTAACATTTGACAGTATTTTTAAATAAAATTTTATCCAATTTTTTTTTGCAAATAAAATTACAAGCCTTTACAAGTTTACAATTTTAACCCTCCATCTCAATACCTTGAATAGACTGCTGATGTGGCTGTTATCTTGTGGTTTCTTCAGCTTCATCTTTAGTTAATGGGCCCCATATTGCTGATTGGGATGATGACTAATGAAACCACTAACCAACCCAAAATCCCCAAATCACCCAAACCCTAAAATCTCTTTAATTCGAGGTGAAATTGAACGTGAATTTCTACGTGAAATTGAAGAAGCATTTGAGCAAACTAGCCAAGAAAATTCTGAATATGATAAAACAAGAGGTGAGGTAAGCAATGTTAATCAAGAGCAAAGCACAACATCTGAAAATGGTGAAAATCCACAGAAATCTCAGAATCAACAACTAGAGCAAGGAAACTTTAAGAGCAATAAAAGTTCGCTAGATTTTGAGAGACAGGAATCAAATGAAGGTAAAGAACAACAGCAGCAACAGTAGCAAGAAACTCAAAGTATAGAAATGATATATCAGAAGAAGATCAACAACAAAGAATAAAACAACAGCAACAACAACAACGAGAAGAACAACAACGAGAAGAACAAAAACAAGAATCCACATCAACTAATGAAATAAAACAACAAGAACAATAGCGGCAACAAGAACATCAAAGTGAAGATGTAACAATGCATGAGAAATTGCTCTTAGTGCAGAGGAAGTAGGAGAGTTGTAGTCTATTATAATGATGACAATACTTATTATACCAAGATTGTCGATAGAGACAGCAGGGATTAGAGAGAATAAACCAATTGAACTCAATAGGAATCAAATTATATCCTCAAACTTGAAATCCCTCAACATCCTAACAGATTGACAACTAAAAACACAACAATAAATTGTCAAACAAAAAAAATCAGGATCAAGATTTGGCAGTTGAAAGTGATCAGAGAATGAGAAAAAGAAATACTTAAAAGTGGAATTGAAGAACAGAATCTGTAGATTTCGTGTGAGTGAAATCTTTTTCACTTATATTTTTCCTTTTATTTGCTGAATTAGCTGAAATGGTAAGGCTATGGGACACTAAATAACAACCAACTTTTGCGTTGAAGTGCACGTCTCATGTGTTGGTTTTTTGGCAAAATTGTCAATCCCACATTGCTTAGTTATTAAGAGGAGGGGAAAGTTTTTGGTTATAAATAGATTTCTCCCCTCCCTTAATTAATCATCCCAAAATTGCCCTCTCTCATATATTCGCAATTAATCTTTTTCTCTCTCTTTTGTAATATTTTCTTAATTAGTGAAATATTATTTTAGTAGTGTCCGAGGACGTAGGCATAATTGGCCGAATCTTGTTAAATTTTGGTGTTCTCTTTTATGTCTATTTAATAGTTATTGTCGAGTATATTTATTGTTAATTATTGTGCTATTAAAATTATTTGTCTTAATAGATTCTATCTAAGGAGGGTAGTTTTTAATGAGGCATCGTGACCCCACCACTCTTTTTCTGGGAATCTATCTTGGGATGATTTTTAGGACAATCATTTTCACTCTAGTCACATGTGCAATAGTTCTCAAGGTGAAATTATTATTGGTGGAAATTAACCCGAATTCCACAACACTTGGAAGGGAAGGGGATAAGACGTGTGTTGTTAAATGGTAAAGGCCTCTAGAAGGTTTCCTTACTTGCAACGTGGATGTTGCAATCTTCTCGGCTTCTAATCAGTTTAGTTGCAGCATGGTTCTTAGGGATGATAGGGGTCAGTTTTGCAAGTCTGAAACTAATGTCTTTTTCTGGACAAATATTTCTCCTTTGATGGCAGAAGCTCTTAGCTTGAGAGAGGCTCTCAGCTAATTAAAAGAAACTCAGTTGCGTCAAATTCATGTCGAGGTGGATGCTCTTAATGTAGTTCAAGCTGTGAGTAACTTGACAATTGTTAACTCTCCTTTTGGTCATATTATAGAAGATTGTAAGTGTTTGGTTAGTGAAATCCCTTTATGTAAGATTTCTTTTGTTAGGAGATCAGCAAATCAGGTCTCACAGCGTTGCTAGAGTACCTGCTTCTTTGTCTGGTCCCGTCGAATGGTGGGGAGAGCCCCCAGCCTTCATTTTTGATGTACTAGCTTTCGATTTGGAATAAATTTCCCAGCTTTGATTCAAAAAACAAACTTTAATGTTTTAAAACCTACCAAACATGATTAAAATGGTAAATGTATTATAGAAGTAACATTTACTCTCTTTTAACTTCAATTCAAATGCACCCTTAATAGTAACATTATGTATTGAGTATTATGTGTTGAGTAATACAACGGTAAGTTAATATCTAATAAAAAAATTTGAACGATAATATGTCCAATTAATACTGTTTGATTAAAAATGGGAAAATACAAAAAAAAAATTTACCACATTTAGCGCTTTTGGCAAATTCGACACATTTTTTTAATTTTGGCAATATCATTCACCAACTTTTTTACTTTTGCAATTTGAAGCACTAGTAAACTCTCTAACAAAATTTAATAGAAGTAATAATCAAAGTTATCTTTAATTTTTTAAATCGGAACCATTTAAAATCTAATGGATAAAATGGTGAATGCTAGGATTTAAAAATACACAATTTTAAATGGTTCTATTTATCTATTTGTTTCTAAAATTAAGCCATTTAAAATGGTGCATTTTCAAATTTTAGAGTCTCATAAAATGCACTATTTTGTACATTAGATCTTACATGGGTCTCATGTAGAGAACTAAAGACAGTTCCAATTGATTTGTCAATTTAATTTTAGAAGGAATGTTTACCAATGCTTGGAATTGTAAAAATTAAAAAGTTAGTGAATGACATTACCAAAATTAAAAAAGATATGTCGAATTTGTCAAAAACGCTAAAGGTGGTGAATTTTTTTGTAATTTACCCATTAAAAATTTTTATTTTAAAATAGTAAATTAATATGTATGAAATTTTTTAATATTTTTCAATAATTTCACTTATTAACTAATTATTTTTATTCATAATTAATAATATTTGATAGTAAATTAATATGTATGAAATGTTTTAATAATTTTTAATTATTTCATTTATTAACTAATTATTTTTATTCATAATTTACTTTGTATATATTTTTTAAATTCAATTTTCTAAATATTCAACTTTTAATTTCACCGAATGTTAGATTGTACTTCAATACCTTATGCCACGAGCAGATTATGGAAAAGGATTGTACCTAGGTGAGCATCAGTTGGTTTGGTTCAAATCAAACTGAAAACTGACCAAATCGATAATACAAAATTTTAAATCAAAACCGAATCAAAAATATATCAGAACCGAATCAGACCAAATCGGTTTGATTTAATTCAATTCGGTCGGTTAATCGATTTATCAATTTTATTTTTTGAAATAATTTCTAAAATTTTTATTTATCAATTTAATAATTTTTTTAAAATTTATTCATTAATAATATAACTATAAATATTTTTTGCTTATAATCTTAATATTTACACATTTTTCTAAATTAATATATTTTATATAATATTTTATATAATATTTTATTATATATATAAATATTTCGGTTTTCGGTCGGTTAGACTCTAAAACCGAATCAAAAATCATATTTTGCCAAATGAACCGAACCAACAGAAGCTTAACTCACCAACCGAACCGATGATCCGAAACGGTTCAGTTCAGTTCGGTTACTTTGGTTCGGTCGGTTTTTACACCCCCTAATTGTACCTATGCTTTTTCTTTTTATATTTTTTTAATATGAAAATTCATTTCATTTTTAATAGAAACAATCAGACCAAAAACTTATTGAATTGCAGATCCCTGAGGCAAAAGGACAGACTATTTAAACAAATATATAGACCTGTAAAAGGTTGCAATATTTAGGTTGCTGCTGATCCATAGGTAGCACCTTCTGTGGTCCTCTACTAATGATACATTCAATTTTTCTCCAAAGAATCAATATGGGTTAGTTTATTTTTATTTATAGGATTATCAAGTGATCTAAGCACTAATACATTATATGACGAACTTAGTCCTTTTTTTAAAATTGAAGGAAAATCAATTTTACAAATTAATAATTGAATTCGAACTTTGTACCCTAAAATGCAGTTTGATGCTTGAATTTTATTATATTTATTGAAACTTTTAGCTAACACCTATGCCTTTGATGCTCACATTTTTCATTTTTATTCCTCTACTCACCTTACAAATAGTGAAAGAGAAGTAGAAATCTAGGTAAGATATAAGCAAAACAAATCTTCACTATTTTGAGCTTTGGTTCAATAGGCACAGTTTTCTCATCATGAACACATTGCCTTGCGCTGCATACTTGAGCACCCACCTCATGCAATAAAAGAAAATGTCCCCACTACAAGACAAAAGTGAACACCAATGGCCCCAATTCTCTGAGCCTGAAAAGAAAAACCTTGTGGGTTGGCCCCTAAAACTGGTAAAAGTGTTTGATGATGTTTCTTTGTCAAGTCATCAATAATACAAAGATCTAAATAAAATTTTGGAATTGTATCCTTATGTTACTTGTTTGAATGCTACTTTTTGACCAAATAACAATTTACATTATGTTGTAAAGCATTACCAGACTTGCAATGCCTCAAATGTGTGAAAATTTGAAATCATGCTGTCATTTCCTGTATAATAGCTAACATATCCATATTTATAAATCTAATCAATGGGAATTTGGTGGCCAGTTCCAATTTGCAAGAAAACAAAAATGATTGAATCTTGTGCTATTTATAACCATCAAGCTGCGTTCTAGCGGCCAGACCTCTCCTTAGCGAGTTTGAGAGGGACTCCAGGTAGAGTCCCACCTCCATCTTTCCTGATCAAAAAACTTGTGCTATTTATTGAGATAGTTTCTTATGAATCTCTAAATGTACAGGCTACACAATCAAGCAGATAATGAATGCACTGAAATGATAAACTATTAGGAGGTATTTGGTTGGCGCTCTAAAATCGGAGTCAGAATAGAAAAAGGAATAAAAATTTAAAGAAAATGTTTAATTCACTATATAATGGGTATGAAAATCAACACCATTTATCAATTAAAATGCTTTTATAATTATTTTTTATATATAAAAATTATAATTATAATTATTTTTATACATTGAAAATTTTCAATTATAACATGTTTATTAAAAATATTCATTCATTATAATATTATTATAATTTTTTAGAATTTATTATTAAAATTATTTATTTTTTATTCAAACATTTAATACATATTTTTATTAATTTATATGTTTTGTTTATAAAATTTTAAAATATATGTTAACATTTAAATATTTGACCTTTATAGTTAGTTCGACTTGATTTGTGAGAAAATCAAAACTCATTCCTTAACAATACAAGGGGGGAATGGTGATTCCGACTAGAGAATCACATTCTCATTTTCATGCTCAATTTTAGCCAACCAATCACTAAAAATCGAATCGATTTAGATTCTTACCCTTACTTTTTACCAAACAAACGGATTCTTAAAGGAATGGGGCAAGGGAGAGGATGATAATGCTGTGCATTTTGGACCAAATAATAGTGAAGAATAACAAATATGATTTCCAAATGCACATTCTAAATTAACAAATCAGTAGCAGAGAAAAACAAAAAAGAATGGACATTATTTTTGTAGTTAATGACATGGACCCAATAATGAAACAATCAGCAATCGTTAACGGCTGCCTCTGCAGTGAAAGTCAGAAGTGAAACAGGAAATTTAAGGCCTTTTAGCTGGTTACCGCGAGAATGGCTCTCTCTAGTCTACTCCTAAAGTGAAAGTAGTTCTGCAACTCTGGTCCCCAACTACAGCAGCATGCCAAGGTCCATAATCGCAGTAATTTTTTATGAACATCATTAAACAACTCTAAAAAGATATTAGACACATAGCTCACAACCACAAACCTTCATTCCTTTAATGCATTGTTCTAGGTTTCATTCTAGTAGTCATGAGAGTCAGCTAAGGTTTACTATTAGAGAGAATATGACCTTAAGATCATCGTCCTCAAGGAAATAGTCTGCTGTCAACGTTCTAAAAATGTTTGGAATATCCTTAATATTCCAAAAAATACAAAAAAAAAAAAAGAACACAATCTCAGCTCAGAAGAGAAGGCAATTTATATCTTGCTAACCTCAAAAGAAAGAGAAATTAGATTTAGAAGCATAAACAAGTATTGAAAGACGGAAGACAGAGAGGTCTTGGGTACAAGTCCCATCCCCTACACCACCATGAGATTAATTTTCATGGATAGCTAGGCTTGGGGGAACTGGTGATATTGGCTCATAAAAAGCTATTGAAAAAATACAAACAACTGATAGTCTTGGCTCTTATAGGAATGCTAACCATGCCACAGAGTTCAAAAGAAAAATATATAATGGTACTAACAAGGTGAGCTAGCCAATGGGGACATCTTTCATTTTTTTATACCCCAGTTCAATTGCTAAATAATGTCCTGAAAAGTTAGATCAGTGAAAAAGAAAAGGGAAAGGTGAAGATTTTTCAAATATCATATGCTGATTTTCCTAAGCAAAAACAATATACAAGCTGCAAAAGGAACAACAAAAACAATTGCTTTTTAACTTTTTAGCTTCACTAAACTATCTATGCTACAAATTGCTTCAATTTCTTTCCCATTCATCAAAAGCTAAAATTCAATTCAATGATTCAATCAGCTCTTTGTACTGTAGTTTTAAACAAGAGAACGTACAACTTTTGATCCATTGAGAAATAGAGAAACCCTCCAACTGAATGTGTCACAAAAGATCCAAAACTTGTCCCCACAATGCAGTGCCAAGCTGGGCCATAAACCCCATCAAATTCCTGAAAAAGAGGTAACAAAAACACCAGTAAACCCATCAATTGACAAAGACCAAACAAAACTAACAAACCCACATCACAAATCCAGCAAAAAACAATAAACTATTAACACTATATTGGCGATGTAATTAGAGTAAAAATAAGTAATTAACCAATTAATTACCTTTTTAAGAGTGAGTGCAAGAGTCTTAGAGGTGAACTTTTCCAGACTATCATGAGTTTTTCTCGCACAATCAACAGCATGGATCTGCATAAATGGTGGCATATCAACAGAGACAATTTTAGCTCCATTATTAGCCAAAAAATCAGCCAACTCCACTTGTGAGCCACTTAAGGATCTCCTTCTACCACCGCCGAAAGAAACTGTCATCCTCTTAATATCAAGCCCTTCAAATAGATCCTTCATGTTATTATCATTATCGTTATTATTATTATCCTTCTTTTTTTCATTCACTCTAAATTCTTGAACCTTCAGCTTGTCAGTCGCCGCCGCCACCACCAAACCTTTATTATTAGAAGACAATTTCTCGACTTTTTCTTTAGATGATGCTGCCGCCGCCGGTGTTTCCTTTATGCAGTCTTTTTCAATTCTTTTCAACTGCTGCTGATGCTTTGGCTTGATGATTGAAAGCTTAGAAGAGGCATCAAAATCAGCAGAAAGAGTCATGGCTTTAGCTTGCAAGTGGGAGTCTACATAAGCTGGAGGAGGTGGATTCTTGGTTGGTTTTTGAGTGATTCTATGAACTGGGTTTAGCTTAGATAAAGGATTTGACATGTAGAAGGGCTTAGAAGGAATGATATGATCTGGGTTTTTGGTGCTTCTTGTTAGATAGCTAGAAGTTGGCTTTGTGTTCTTTCTGAGATTGAGGGGGGGATCCATGGAAGATGGTGGATTAGGAGCAGAAGTAGTGTCTTGGGATGGGGATGGTGGTGCTAACATGCGCCTGCAGGTGGTTTTGTAAGCCATTTTGATTAAAAATTAAATACTGGAGAGGCAGGAGCAGAGCAGGGGATAAGGAAATGGAGGCAGTGAAAAAGGGTATGGTTTTGGGATGGGAGCTATGGAAGGTGGGGTTCATTGGATGGGGACCTCTGTGGTGGTTCGGGGATATCTGTTGTTGTCTTTTACTAACGTGCGCCGGAGGAGGCTGAGAAGATTGTTGACCGCGGACTAGGATCTAAGATTGTTGTTGTTGTTGAAATAAATTATTTTGGTTAGGAGTAAGGTTAGACTGGACTAGCTAAGGATCGCGGATTTCATCATTGTGAGCAATTTTTTAAATAAAAAATAATTTTTTCAATTAATAATAAAAAATTAAACTTTATATTTTATGCTTTTTAAAAAATAAGTATTTAGTTTAAAATTTTAAACGGTAAACTAATATATGTGAAGAATTTTAATATTTTTAATAATTGTAGTTTTCTAACAGATGACTTATATTTAGTGGTTAAAAATTTTTGTATTTATTTTATTTTATGCTCAAAGTTCAACATTTAGAATTTTAGTGCTTAGTTTTTAGTTTTATCAAATATCACCTAAATATGTTTAATAAAAAAATGCACTAATTATCAGAAAAAGAAAAAGTCATTTATTCCTTGTGAATTATGCTTTTTTTATATCATTAAAAACACTTATTTAAATGTTTTATATTTAAACAATAAATAATTTAATCAAATGATTTAAGTGTTGTATTTATTTATTGATTAGATATCAGAATAAGTAATAAAATATTTTAGCAAAACATATTATATAATATGTTCTATTTGCATAATGCAAGATGTAAAAGAAACCTGAAAAAGGAAATTGTAAAAAATATATTTTTGTATTTATTATTATTATTATTATTATGGAGTGTATAGATAAGAATATTTTTAGTTCAAATTTTTTTATAACTCTTAAGATTCAGATTCAGGTACCTCTCCTTACATTAAAG
>CATIWM010176421.1:0-19029 GCA_949671775.1 Mallotus repandus
TTAATAGTGGAGTGTGAAAATAAAGTGAAGTGCAAAAATTCTTACCTAAAAAATTATAAATACAAAAAAATATATATGCAGAAATCTCTAATGGTCCTCTTCTCTTGATAAAAATAAAACTTATAAAAACTTTTAACATCATTTGAATTGGCTTGGAAAGGTAAAGCAACACACTTTCGGCACTCTGCTTTCCTGTCATTTTAACAACATTAATTGTATTAATTATTTCTATAATCAATTGATGTGCACATATAAAACATTGCATAATCAACAAGCTTTCGATTAATTTTATTTTCATTCGCTAACATTAATTGTAACAAGTCTTTGGCAAATGAGATCACATATTTGATTCTCATGATTCATCTTCATAAAAAAAATTACAAAGACTTTCTTGATTTTCTAAAATTATATTAGAGTGTGTTTGAAAACAATAATTTAATTTGAGCTTTTAGATTTCAAATAACATGTAGTTAATTGTCATTTTTAGTTTTATTGGCAAAATTCCTATCCCACATTGAAAAATAACAAATGGATGGAGGAAACTTTAGCCTATAAATAGACTCTTTTCCCCTCTTTGTTAAATATGTCAATCACCAAAAATAATTGGTGTAAAGGGAAATTCTCTTGTGTGTCCTTGAATTTTTTGGCATGTGTGACAGTTAAATATTTTGTAGTGTTAGTTGTCTTTTGACAACGTCTATAGTTTTTTTCTATTTTGGAGTATTCCACATTAAAAGTAGTTTTGTTATAAAGAGGTAAAAATATTTATTGGATTATAAGAGGCTCATTTTTCCCAACAGTCATTTTAAATTTTTATTAATTGAGCTATTATGAATTTGTTTTAAATCATCATGGATACAAATTTATATAATTCCCCTAATAGATTTAATTTAAATCTAAATATATGCTCTAATTCTCAAGCTGCAAAAACTCATAGGCCCTTAGATAATTATTTTTTTTTGTGAAAATTTAACACGTGACATAGAAGCTTTACTTATTTTTATTTTATAAAAAAATATTAAGAAAAAAAATTTTCTCTCTAAATTTTTGCATGAAGATAAAAATTTAACCTCTAAATTAATAATCTTACTCCTACAATTGATAAATAAATTTAGCTTTAATCAATTTGCTTTCGCAAATCAATATAAAATATTATATTTTTTCATTAATTGATTGAGGGATTAGTTCCTTTATAAGTTTGAATTCATCTTATTTATATCATGAGCTCATTAATTATGATCAAGTTCGGCTTATTAGATTTATCAAATGAATTATTTTTGTCAAGTTAATATTTGAATAATTCATGAGTACCTTAGCTTATTTGTAATCCTACTGTAGTTAACAGGTGCACACTTGAATATTAAAGTAACACCCGACAGACAAACGCACAAACAGCCCTACATTAATCATATCATGTTCCTTTAACTTTGAATTGACCAATCACCGTAATCAAGCTTCCACTAAAATTCAGCATCCAAGAATCCATCACTTCTATCTAGGACTATCTTCATATAAAGTCAATATCAACTTGAAAGTCCAGCATGATATAGCCAATTTAATTTCTTAGATTTATTGAAGCTAACAAGAAGGCACTAGCCATGGCAACATCGAGCAATAGCAACTTGAAGCTAAAGCTTCTTATCGACAAGAAAAAGAATAAAGTGTTATTTGCAGAAGCAAGCAAGGAGTTTGTAGATTTTCTTCTTAGTTTCATGTCTTTGCCAGTAGGAACTGTGAGTAAGCTATTAAAAAAGAACAACATGGTGGGTTGTATGGGGGAACTATATGAGAGCATCCAAGCTTTAAGTGAGACTTACCTTCAACCATCCAAGAGTAAAGAGTCTATTTTGAATCCAAAAGTTCGTATATCTGCCATTGATACTCCTCTCTTGTTGCCCAGTGATGAATTTGCTAGTCAGCAGGTGTACACTTGTAGTCGGCACTGTAGTCGATGGACTGATGGTCCAAACACTACCTGTCCAGACTGCAGAAACAAAATGTCCAATCTGTCGATCTACGTTCCACCCAGTGATGAAATTGCCGGTCAACTTGTGTACACTTGTTCAAGTTATAACTGTAATCGGTGGACTGATGGTCCAAACACGACCTGTCCCAACTGCAGAAACAAAATGTCCACGACCTGTTCCAGCTGCAGAAACAAAATGACCAATCTGTCGAACTACGTTGCTCCAGATGCTACAAAAGAAGTAACTGGCAATTGTAGTGGTGGTGGATTTGTGAAAGATGTTGGGACATATATGGTGATGGATAATCTTGAGGTAAAACCGATGTCTCTTATCTCCAGTATTACTTTGATGAAAACCTTCAATATTCCAGATTTTAGTTTGCTTCAAGAGAAGGAGGTCGATATTGGATATGCTGAGGTACACATAGTAATTTGATCTTTAATTTCACTTATAAAGATACACATAAGTATGTATATTGAAGAAGAACTCATTTTTATTTTTTTTTAATTAGCGTTTTTTTTTTCTTTTGGTCACTTTCCAGGGGTTGAGGATTCTTCAGGTATCTTTGCAGGTGAAGAATGTTCTGACAAGCGTTTTCCTGAATGACTATGCCGATGAAGAGAGTGGCTATGGCGGCTGTGAAGAGAGTGGCTATGGCGACCGTGAAGAGAGTGGCTATAGTGACTATGGCGCCCGTGAAGAGAGTGGCTATGGTGACTATGGCCCCAGTGAAGCATAGTCGCCCGTGAAGAGAGTGCTTATAGTGACTATGGTGCACGCGAAGAGAGTGGCTATGGCCAGGAAGGGAGTTAAGAGATTATTGGAGCTTAAGATTAATACTCAGGTATCTTTGCTGGTGATGAATGTTGTAACAAGCAGTATGTATAATCCTGATTCCGAGGAGCTATAATAAGGAGTTTTCTTGGTTTTTGTGTGTTTGTGTTTTAAAGTGAATGGTGAAATTATCTTGGTAGGTTATGCACGCTACTTTCAGTTTGTGAGTTTCTGTTGTGAGTTGTAGTACCCTCAATAAACATTTTTTTTTAACGGATTTTGCACTTTGCTGATGTATAAAACCATTATATATTGTTCCAAAAGGGGCGAAAAGAAAAAAAGAAAAGAATTATAGACCATTATGCAGTTATAGCCAAAAGAAAATTCACAAAAGGCAATTTTCTCCAGAATCTGTAGACACAAATAAATTATACAAAAGCAAAACATTATTGGGAAGGAAGACAATGAAGTATAAGTGAGTGATTGGCATTATCCTGCATTATAAACTATATTGAAATATCAACTGGCAAATTATTGAAAAGCTTACAAATAATTCTTTTAATAAGTTGTGGATTTTTAATTATAAAAAGGTAGAAAAATATGCATGAATGAGGTAGAAGAAGATAAAATTATATGCAGTTGTAATAAGTGATAAGGTACAAAGTGGATCCTTAACTTTAACAGGAAGTTTATATTTGAATTTAATAATTTTTGGTCCCATTTGAATTTTAATCTTTAAAAATTGAATTGTACTGGACCTTTTTTAAAAAAAACTATTACAATTAAGTACTAAAAATAAAAAAATTAAATTTATTGTTAACTAGTAAAAATTAGCTCGAATAACAATGTAAATTGATGAAATTGCTTTGAAAATAAAGATTTATGAAGTTTTTAAAAATTTTAAAATTTATTGATTTATATTTTTATATTTAAAAAAATTTAAAATATTTTTTGTAGATTTTAAAATTCTTAAAAATAAAAAATGTTAGAATCAAGCAATATACATTTAGGGAAAAAATTCAAATTTTTTTATACACATACTAATTTTTTAAAAATTTTTAAATTTATAGAAAATTTAAAAAAAAATTGAGAGCTATTGAGTGTATAGAAATTTTTTAATTCTTTTTTAATAAACTTTCAGACCTATAAAAATTATTTTTAACTTTTTAAATTTTCAATAAATATTAAAAATAATTTTTATAAACTTAAAAATTTTAAAAACTTCATATATTTATTTTAGAAAAGTAATTTTATTAATTTTCATTGTTATTCAAACTAATCTTCATTATTTAATATTAAAATTAAATTTTTCTTTAATATTTAAAACTTAATTGCAACAATTTTTTAAATGAGAGTCCAATATAATTTAATTTTTAAATATCAAGGTTCAAATAGTATGAAAAAATATTAAGGTCAAATAAAAACTTTAAGGTAAAATTGAAGGTTATCATTGTATTAAATTAGTTATTGAGAGACTTTTATTATTATTATAAATTTATCCAAATCCAACTGAATAATTAAAGGTAAATATATTTGTTTAGGAAAAAAAAAGAATATGAATGTGCCTCAAATATTACAAAATGTACTTTAATTAAAAGAGGCTAATGTTTAATTTTTTTATTTTTCAAATTAAAGACAGAGTTGCATTAATTATTGTTGCAAAAGATTAAAAATAGAATTGCATTGTAGGCTGTGCAAAAGGTAAAAATACTTTAGATTTGGACAACAACTCACCCTTAACTCATAAGCATAAGCCTAACCTAACTGAAAACAGAGTTTTCATATTGAAAAATCTTTCGGTACTTTAGGGTCGAATCAGAAATATAAATGGATCCTCGCATAGATCCAGCCTGAGGAATAGCCCAACCCATAGCCCAAGTAGGGTAAAATGATGATATTTTAAGTGTCTTATATAAACCATCATTTCATCTTCTCCTCTTTAGAGTACTCCACAACTCAGCGGCAGCTGCTTAGGTATATCAAAGATCTCATTTTTCTCGGAATTTTTTTTAAAGATCTTATCTTTATTTGATTTTGCGCTAACCCTTTTGTTGCTGCGCTTTGTTGTATTTGATTTCACAAGGGTTAGTTCTCCTCAGAGGAAAGTTTTTATCCAATGGCGCCTAAAGGTAAAGGGTTTTTTAGCCTAAAAAATATGTCACCTTTTGTTATCTAAATGTTTGGAACAAGCTGTTTATGCTCATATATTGCATTGGGTGTTTTGGGTTTTATCTAAAATTACTATTGTTGCATGTAACTTGCTATTAATTTGTGCTTTTATGCCCTTTCTGTCGTCTTTTCATCAGTTAAGTCTTATTTTTTGGATGATTGAATCTTGTATTTGTGGTGTGTTTATGTATAAATTATGCACTATTTATTGTTTGGTCTCTCAAATAAAACTGAGGGAACATGCATAGATGGTGGTTGGTTTCAGTTTTTGTAACATGGGAATTTTCTTTTGCTGCATATTTTGCTTTTTATATATGTTTTAGTAGGCATATTCTGTATGATTCTATAACTATGATTTTTATAGGCCTTTTCGGAGCCCCTTTGTTGAGAATATGAGATAATAAATTTTGGAAGTTAACTAAATTGCCATTTATAAATAGTTACAGTGATGCCAGAATACTTAAATAATTTGTATTAGGAATTTGGTTGTGCAACTTTACTCAGTTGGTTTATTCTCATATCTGGTTAGTTTGACCTTTGGTCATTTTTTTAGCATGTAGGAAATGAAATAATAATTCCATGATTTTTTTCTTTTAGTTTTTATGGACATTCTAAGAAGATATATAATTAGTATAATATATAAAAATTAAAATAAGAACTAAAAATAAAGTATATAGTGAAAACTTAGCAAAACAAAACTTTTTAGTTAGTATTATGGTGCAAGTTGAATTTGGAGAATCGGTCGCTAGATTTTCTGATGGACTAGAAACGGACAACTTTTGTGACAGTATTTAATCCGTCCCAAAGCATGTTGTTGAACAAACTTTTGATCTGTCATTATTTTGCAACGGAGTTATCTGTTGCTAATTTTATAGTCAAATACCTTATTTCTATTAAGAAATAAGGTATTCAACTATGCAATATGCATGTCATACCAAAAAATGAAGTATAACATTTTTTTGGCCTATGACAATCAATGTTTGTTAATTTTATAATGATTTGAATTTAATGGTTATGGATTTTGGATTTTGGATTGTGGAATGTGGAATGTCTTCGCCTTACTTTTGGATTGTACTTTTCTTGGACCAAAAATAATATTCATGTTGTCTGTTTATTTATGCCCTTTTTTAAAATCCTTTTGCATTACGAAGATTGGGTTTTTAACTTCTTGCAGCTGATTCTGCTAAGAAAACTGATGCCAAGTCACAGGCCGTGAAGGCTGCAAAGGCTGTGAAATCAGGGCCAACATTTAAGAAAGCTAAGAAGATCAGGACAAAGGTTACATTTCACCGGCCCAAGACATTGAAGAAAGAGAGAAACCCAAAGTATCCACGCATCAGTGCGCCACCAAGAAACAAGCTTGACCATTATCAAATTTTGAAGTATCCACTGACCACTGAATCTGCTATGAAGAAGATTGAGGACAATAATACTCTTGTATTTATTGTCGACCTTAGGGCTGACAAAAAGAAAATTAAAGATGCAGTCAAGAAGATGTATGACATTCAGACCAAGAAAGTGAATACATTGATCAGGTAATTATACTTTTGATTTTCTTAATCATGATACACGATAAAATGGAGTTATATTGGTGGCTGTCATTTTTAATGGGATAACTAGCAGATATTACTTTATTTTTGCGTGAAATCAAACAAAAACCAGCCTTTGGCTATTTGTTTGTTTTTTTTAAAAAAAAATGTTTGATATGTTGGACTCTACAATTGAATGACTTTCAAACTCTAGCTTTCCTGTTTTGTTTAGTATATATGATCTACACAGGCTTACTTTTTTCAAATTGAGTTTTAAAATTTGTTTATTTGAATGCAGACCTGATGGAACTAAGAAAGCATATGTCAGATTGACCCCTGACTATGATGCTTTGGATGTAGCAAACAAGATTGGCATCATATAAGATATAGTTTTTTCGTGCTATCATTCTTGAGTAAAATGCAACACTTTCTGTTAACAGTTTTGTTAGTTGTAATGCTTTGTGTTAGTACTACAATAGCTTGTTTGGTTTTTTTAATATATCTCAGCAACTATGGCTTTTTTTGAGCTCTGTTCTACTGAATGGTGCTACCATTTCATTTACGTTTTCGATTTTCTACTCCATTAGTTCTCTTTTTCTTTGTTTTGGTGTTATACGCTAGTAGCAACGCCAGGCACGTAAGCTTCTATTGAAGAACTGATGTGCTGTAAGAAGTCCTTTATAAGAGTTCTTAGCTTTGTAAAATGTTGCTAATGATTCAACAGATTTGTGCTTCGCCATTTTGCTCTTTTAGTCTCTTGTAAGAAATTGTTAATGTCAAATGGACTTTGCTTTGAGATCAGTTTCCAAGGGGGTTTATTATTAAAATACAGGCTAAAACACTTAATGAAATTTGACTGATTGAAAATGAAATGCTATATGAGATGAACAATTTGATGTGCGAGTTGCTTGTTGGAAGTGTTACACGTTTCTGTTGTATATTGAGCAAATTTCTTTTGTTGAAAATTGGATAGGAAAAATGCCAGGAAGAGTAGCAAGTTGATAAAAGCTTGATCTAGGAAATCATATTATGAAATTGTTTACTAATAACCATGCGCCAAAGAAAAGAAAAATTACAAGCTTCTCAAAACAGATATTTAGCAGCATTACTACCACCACTCTTCTCTGGTAGGCATAGGCTTTCTGGCCCTCTTCCTTGCCTTTTTAGGTGTTGTGAAGTTAATGATGCCTCCAAGTAATATAAATGGAGTCATACCAAGGAACACTAACCCAAGCAGTGCCGACGAGATGTAATTAAAATCGGACCATGCTTTTGTTGGCGATATGACGGACATCGATAACAAGTAGCAAGAAAGGAACAATACGAATCTGTGTCCCGCATTCTAACAATACTTCCAAGAAAAAGAAAAGTATTCACCAACCAAAACAGCGAAAAGGTGGCCTTAGTCATGACCGTAGTCCCAACATATCGTGGTTGGCTCATGATGGTAGTATTGGAGAGGGTAGAAATAATGCGCATTGGAGAATTGAGGTCAGCTGTTCCCTGCCAAACAGAACCAGGAGGGCTTAGTGATGCCTGGTATGTAACTGTTGCCAAAAGAGCATCAACAACTAGTAGTGCACTACGCAAGTCACTTGTGATCTCTTGACTTGCACGAGCGATATCCCTTGACAAACTGAAAGCCGGCAACTTTGAGGCCATGAGGTTCTTCACACGGGTTGTGGCGGTAGGATTACAGAAATTGACCAGAATTCGATTTTTTATATAAATATTCTTAAATCTGTTAATCTGCCTGGCATTCAATCGAGTCTCATCTCGTAGCATCGCCCTAGCTGTCAACCCTTATTCTTTATGTCCCTTCTACATTCTTTATGTCCGAATGTACAAGTCTAGTAAGCAACAATTCTATTACCTACGCGAGACATTGTTAAATGTTCACTAATCAAAATCATCTTTGGGTCAAAAAAAAAAAAATCAAAATCATCCAATACCAAAATATTATGTCCTCCATTTGTAGTATAGTGACTCAGGTGATGGATATTATAAAATAATATCAAATGTTCAATTTCCCTTCTCCTCGATCTCCCAATTATTAAAAAAAAAAATTATAACATCTGTGATTAGTTATAAATTTATTTCAACTTTTAAAATTTGACAAATTATTTGTAATTTAGCACAATTTATAATTTAATAAAAAAATAATAACTGTGAAGTTATGTCACGTTCTTGTATTAATTTTGACGAATGGTACATCATGTAAAATTTTAAAGGCTGAAATAACAAGTGAAATGCGTCATAATTCTCGGCACCAATAGAACTTACAAAAATTAATAAAAAAAAAAAGGATAATGACTTGTATCATGAGTAGGGACGTCTACAGTTAACGACGTTTATAGTGACATCGCTACTCATGACTTTTACTTTTCTGCTCCTGTGTTGTTTTTTAATTACATTAAAAAATAAATTTTAATTTAAAAAATTATTACAAATTAGAGGTATTTGAAGCATAGCATGTAGGGTATATCTAGTTCATTTTAAATTTTAAATTTTATTATTTTAATTAATTTTTAATAAAAAATTAAATTTTCAAAAAAAACAAATTTTAATTAAAAATATTATTTACAAGCTATAGGTATTTAAATCATGATACGACGGATTCATCCAGTTCATTTTAGGTTTTAAATTTCATCATTTTAATTAATTTTTATAATAAAATTAAATTTCAAAAAATTAGTTAAAAAATTATTTACAAGCTATAGGTATTTTAAATCATAGCACAACGGTTCACCTACTTCATTTTAAATTTTAGATTCACTCATTTTAATTAATTGTTAAAAAAATTATATTTAAAAAATTAAAAAAAGAAAGAAAAAGACTTGAGGGGCGAAATGGAAATTACCCCAAAATTTTTTGTCATAGCGATCCAAAGAGAAAAGAAGAAAGTTGGATAAAACTTAAAACAATATGCATCACCTGATTTTGATTTCTTGAAGCTGCAATGTGTAATGGAGTGTTTCCTTCCTTATTCTTCCAGTTCAGGATTTCTCTTTCCCAAAATTTTGCATGTTTAATGACAAACATTTCAAGCCATCCATGCAACAATTTAAAAGCTTCAATGTGATCATTTTTTAATGTAATGTGTAAAGCAGTATCTCCCTGATTAGTCACATCCTTGATAGATTCAGGGCAAGCTTCAAAAATTCTTCCAAAACATATAAATCTCCCTGTGCAGCTGCCAAATGCAAAGGAGTCACGCCTCCCCTCCCTTTGACGCGTACAAGCTCTGCATCAACATCAACGAGCCAAAGCACCATTAATCTTTGTTTATTTTCCAAAGCAAGGTGCTTAGGGCTAAGGACATTTTGGTTTAACTTCCTGGCAAAGGATGGCTTTAAGTTCATTATCTCCATTGCAAATTCAATATGACCTGCAACTGCGGCTGTATGCAATAGAGTATCAGCAAAACCTTTATTATCTATGGTTTCAAGGATATCAGGATCCTCCTGGATTTGATCAAACAAGGCACTTATATCTCCAGCTTGAGCAGCTTCTTTCAACCTCTGATCCATATCTTCATAGTGTCGCTCAGCACCGCTTGCCCGCCGCCGCTCGCTCTGCACAGTTGGCACCTCCATCAACTAATGAAAATGACGTATCTGGGTATGGGTCTTGTCATCTCACCATGATAGCCATAGATATTGATCTTTACACCATAAATCTTGATCTTCACACTATGGATCTTGATTTTCAAGCCATAACAGGCATGAGTAATGACGTGCGACTAGTGACGTCATGAGTAATGACGTCCCGAGTAGTAACGTCATGAGTAATGACGTCCCGAGTAGTAACGTTTATCATTTTATCTTCTCTTTGTTTTTTAAAAAATAAATTTTAATTAAAAAAATTATCTATAAGTTAAAAATATTTAAATCATAGTACAACGGATACATATAGTTTATTTTAAATTTTAGATTTTTTTATTTTAATTAATTTTTAAAATAAAATTAAATTTCAAAAAAAATAAAGTTTAATTAAAAAAATTATTTACAAATT
The DNA here is from genome assembly GCA_949671775.1 of Mallotus repandus. Taxonomy (NCBI): domain Eukaryota; kingdom Viridiplantae; phylum Streptophyta; class Magnoliopsida; order Malpighiales; family Euphorbiaceae; genus Mallotus; species Mallotus repandus. The sequence goes on from CATIWM010176421.1 coordinate 10,454, forward strand.
ATAGGTGTTTAAATTATAATATGATGAATTCACCTAGTTTATTTTAGGTTTTAAAGTCTCTTATTTAATTAATTGTTAAAAATTTGAAATTTCAAAAAAATTGAAAAAAAAAAGAAATAGGATTGGGAGCAAAATAGACATTGCCCCTACCATGGATAAGAAAATCGGATGTTAAAAAAGAATAAGATGAAGATAGAAAAAAAAAAAAGGTGATAGAAGATAGAGGTTGGATTCTTGGAAAAAAAAATTTGCAGTGGTTGGTGAGAAATTGATTTCTTGGAAAAAATATTTAATTAAAGATGAGAGAAAATTAGTAGTGTTAATATTTTTTTGTTCACAAGCAAGGAAATGTTTAAATTATAACTTCTCACTGATGGCATTTTGAAATGTAGAGTTTGAATTCTGTTATTGTCAATTTAAAGAGAATGACTACGTGCAAATCATCAATATTTAAATTATATGATCTTTTTATTAATAAAAAATATTATTTTTTTTAAAAAAAATATATTAATAATTGGCTACGTGTCCCAATCATTATATTTTCAAATAACTTCAAATTTTTTTCGTATGAAATTATGTGTATGCGACACATCATTATTGTCGGCTGAAAAATAGGTCTAGATACTATTATGAATCATAATCAAAGGTTGGAAAATTTATTTGCAAGCTCACCACATCATATATAGTCTTTGCCTCATTATATAAATTGACAGCCAAAAATAAATTATTTATTTTCAATGTGCATCATGTCTTATATTATGACCTTAAAAGATAACTCTAGCATGCAGGTAGAGTGATGAGGGCTTCTATTACGGAGTTGGGGTTTCAATTTCCACAGCCCAATATAGTTGTAAAAGTTTTTTTTTAATAACTAATGTATTTTGGCTTTTTTTTTTTTTTGAAGAAATGTAATGTATTTTGGCTTTTTTTTACACCAAAGAAATTTGTGGGAGGTTAGAGGGAGAGGCGGGAATTAAACCTCCAATCTTCAACCACCACCCCAGCACCTTTGCTATTAAGCTAACAGGTTGGGGGCGTAATGTATTTTGGCTTTAAACTATGCAACACCCAAAAAAAAAAAAGGGATAAGTACAAAAAACGTCCCTGTGGTTTGGCGGTTTTGCACTTCGAGCCATGTGATTTTTTTCGTGACAAGTCAGTACCCTGTGCCTATTGCCGTTAGCACAACACATCCAAAACCATCAGCCTCTGTTATTTTCGGAAATGTGGACGTTAACGTGGCCAACACCTGCGCTTGCGTTAGACTTACTTTGCCAACTGTATTTGCACTTCAAAAACATGAAACGCATCATTTTTTGGTGGCTCACTTTAAAACCCTATTTCACTAAATTAGGTTTTCATTCTTAGTGAAAGGCAAACTTCAAACAAAAAGATGCCTATTTCTCACCCAAAAATTTTGCTTATTAACTTCGAAATGATGAAGCCATCTGTGTTTTCTTTCAATTGAAGTGCAAAGTTTGAAGATTGTTGAATTTGAAGCTCATTTGAAGGTTTTAATTGGAAACTTTACAAAGAGTGCAAAAGGGAACTTTCTTTCTTAAGGTGCAAAGTATGTAAATATATTCTCTAAATAGTAGTTTTTGGAAACGTAATAAAGAAAGAAAAATTTATGGTTTAGGGTTTTAGGGTTAGGGAACACGGGTACGGGGAAATGGGGGCTTTGCCTATTTGTTTATTGAATATAAAATTATTTTGTTAAAAAAGTATATAATGGTATTTTAATTAGTTGTTAATTGGTTTTGGATGTTAGGATATGAAGACTGTGAACTTAGTGATACACCATGGGGGTTATTGGGAAGAGAATCCAACGATGGTGTATGTTGGTGGGAAAATAAATCAATTGGAAAATTTTGATGTGGACTTGCTTTCATTTTTTGAGTTGCAGAGGTACGACAAGAAATGGGGGTATAACAGAATGTGTAGAATGTGGTACAGATTATGGGGTTTATCTAGTAGTGAAGCTTTTGATGATGATAAACATTTGGTTTATATGTTAGAATACAACGAAGGTTTTCAAGACATGGAGATATACTTTATTGAAAATCCTGAACCTTTGGATATGGAAGAAGGAGATATTAATGTGGATGAATTGCCTGTTGTATTAGATGAGTCAGATGAGGCAGATGATGATATGTTCATTTATATGCCTGATAGCAGTAGTAATGATGTTGAAGAGAACATGCCTGAGAATACAGATGAAGAGCAAACACATGTAGAGAAGGCAAATGCAGTTGAGGAGCCACATGCTTCTGAAGTGGATGATGAATCTGACACTAAGTATATTCCAAGTGAAGAAATTGATAGCAGTTCAACCGAGGAAGAGTCTAGATGCAGTGAAGTAAGTTGCATGTATGATGACCTTGAAGGAAGTGATGATGATATATTTAGACATGTAGGAGAAAATATAGCACAAACTGAAAGTGGTGCCAACAGAAATGAAGGAAGAGAAGCTAGTCCTAAAGCACAAGAAGATGGAAGAGAACCTGAAAATAATGCACACACAAATAATACAGCACACACAACTAATGCATCACAAGCTGAAAAAGAAGCAAGGCAAACTGAAGAGGACAATACTCTACTAAAAGATCTTAATAAAGAAGACTATCGAGAGTTCAATGGACCTCCTATCGATTCTAATGACATACATAGTTTGTGAGGTTCAGATGATGAAGGTTTAGAGGTGTATCCAGAATTCAATGAGCTCACAGGTATGAGTGATCCTCAATTGTGCAAAGGAATGAAGTTCAGGGACAGACATGTGTTCAGGAAAGCATTGAAAGAATGGGCTATTAGGAAAGGGTACAAATATGTTCTTAAGAAGAATAATACAGAATGAATAATTGCTCTCTATCAAAAAAAAATGTGGCTTCAGAGTGCATGCATCCAAGCTAAGGGAGTCAAATGTGTTCCAAATAAAGACATTTAAAGCAACTCATAACTGTCCAAGAGAATTTGCAAACCCTTTGGTGACTTTAACTTATTTGGCTAATAAGTTCATGTAAGACATGAGAGATAATCCAGGATGGAAAGTGGAGGCAATGCAAAAAACTTTACAAAAAAAAGTGGGGGCTGAGATTAGTACTTCAAAATGCTACAGAGCAAAATGAAAAGAAAAGAAAAGAAAAAAATTGAAGGTGATATAAAAGATTAGTATAAAAGACTGTTTGATTATGCAGAAACTGTAAGAGTCACTAATCCTAGTAGCTTATTAAAGATAAAAACTGAGTTAGCTTATGAGGATAATTGTGAACAAGAGTTTGGTGAGGATGATGAGAACCTGACAAGAAGGCCAAAAGAGATTATTATGTTTCATTATATGTATGTTAGATTGGTTGCACAAAAGCAAGGGTACTTTGCAGGCTTGAGACCCCTTATTGGCTTAAATGGAAGCTTTTTGAAGACATCAATAGGTGGACAACTTCTTTATGTTGTTTCAAGAGATGGAAATGAGAACATGTTTCCTTTAGCGTATGCAGTAGTTGATATTGAATGTAAATAATCTTGGTTGTGGTTTTTAGAGTTATTGTTTGATGACTTTGGACATCCGTTTGAAACGGGATGGGTTTTCATGTCCGATAAACAAAAAGTAAGTATGTTTAATAGTTAGTTGTTTGCTTTGAAAAATATTTGCAAAAAAAATTGATTTACGTGGTTGTTATATTTCAGGGACTTGTTGAGGCATTTGAGCAGAAAATGCCAAATGTTGAACATAGGTACTGTGTCAAACATATGTATAAGAATTTAAAGACACAGTTCAAAAAGGTTGACAAATAGCTTGTGTGGACGCTTGCTGGTGCAAGTACAGAGAAGACATTTGAATAGCATATGCAGAAACTGAAAGCGACTGATGCAAAGGCCTATGACTGGTTAATGAGCAAAAATCCAAAAGCATGGGCTAGGTGTTTTTTCTCAGCACATGCAAAGTGTGATGCTATTCAGAATAACATCAGTGAGTCGTTCAATGCATACATTGTAGAAGCAAGAGACATGCCCATTTTGAGCATGATGGAATGGATACGAAAAAGAATGATGAAGAGGTTCTACATTAAATACAGTGGCATGTTGAGGTATGCAGGTGATATATGCCCTACAATCCAAGATAAGTTGGAGAAACTAAAATATGAAAGCATAAACTTTTTTTACACGTCAGCAGGTCATAGCAACTATGAGGTTGATTATGTTAGCACACAAGCTTCTATAAACTTAGCTGATAAAACTTGTAGTTGTCGCATGTGGGACATTACTGGAGTACCATGCAAACTTGCCATTTTAGCTATTTTTGCTAATAGGGAGCTGCCAGAAGCCTACGTGCATAACTTCTTTCATAAAGACACTTACTTCGCTATGTATAGGCATGTCATTAATCCTGTGCCAAGCATGGAGGAATGGGAATGAACAGAGACTCCTGACATTCAACCAAATATACCTCGAAAGCTAGCTGGTAGACCTAAGAAGAAACGAATCAGATTTAAAGATAAGCCAATTAATCCATTTAGAGTCTTTAGAGCTGAAGAATATGCAGTTTGTGGTAATTGTGGGAAATAGGGGCATAATGTGAGAGGGTGTGAGGCAGCAGTAACTGGAGAAACTGCTTGGTAGAAAAGAATGAGGCTATAGAGACAAAGAACAATTGAGGTATTTTGGTTGTGTATCGAAAAGCATTTCATTTTTTAGTGTCTTTGTCTCAATATGTTTTTGTGAGTTTACTGTAAGCAATTCATTTTCTGGTCGAAATGTTGCTTGCAGGCTTCTACAGGTCAATCAAGAGTAAAAGAAAAAAAAAACAAGAAAAGCATCAACAAGAGCTCATACAAAGGTTGTTAAAAAACTCAGTTATGTAAAGCTTAATTGAATTTGCAGACTCATTTCAAAAATTGTTTCATTTTGCTTTGTTCCCATAAGTAGCTTCAGAGATAGACTCTCAACAAGCTTCATAATAAGCCCCATACTCAGCAACCCAACCAGCTTCGCAGCCTGCCTCGAATGTGTATGACCAGGAGCCACCAACTCTTATGAGTATATCCCAGCCACTTCCTTCAGTAGCTGCAAGAAGATCAAATCTCAGGTGGCCTACTATGTCCAGTGTAGCAAAAATATTAGAAAGGGTTTACAGACCTGCTCTTGGACAGTTGCCAACTCAGATACCACCTTCAAGCTATAAAAACTTTAGAAGGGCATCTGAATTGCAAGCATTCCTTAGTCAATCTAATTAGTCGCAGCCTCACGGAAAGACTAAATGAAAGTCTCAGTGATTTTTTGTAATTGACATATTTTTTGGGTTTGGTTGCTAAGTTGCGTAAACTATTATACTTGCAAACTTGGCTTATTATCTTGGTTGAAATATTTTGTACATTGCATAATGCAAACATGGCATTTTGCAAACTTAACTTATTTTGAATAGTTAGTTCATAGATGATCTATTTTGTACACAGATTATGCCTATTGACTTTCACAATTCTAAATAACCAAAATTCTACACATGCTTTCACAATTGCAAAATAACCACACAACCATTAAGTTGATGATTGAACACTTGCATAAATACACAACAACCACATTCATTGCCAAAGTTCTTTTAGGCATTACATCAAACACTTAAATGACAATTAAAACAAACACCTAAAATCCTACTCCTATTTTGAAACTAAATTTCATGGCAAATATAATTACCAACCTACATTAATCTTCAACCTGTTCTCAATATACACAGAATACAACACAACACAAAACACTGAAAAAACACCCAAAAAAAACTTTTGCCCGCAACCACTTGAAGCACGACATTTTTCCAATTCAGCCTGAAGCACCCTATTTTCTTCATGTAAGTAGTACACTTGCTTTAAACGTGCAACAATCTCTTTGCTTTTTATTGACTCATAAGCCAATTCAATCTCTCGTGCACGACAATTTGCAATTTCATCTTCGCAATAATCAACTTTGTCAAGCAAACGTGAAATCATTTCATTAACTTGCACAGTAGTGAGGGGATCAATCTACTCAAAATAATCACAATTGTAAGGTGTATTGAACCTTGGACACCCTCGAAATCTCCTTCCACGATTGATTGGCGTTTTTGAAGTCCCCGATGAAGTAGGTAGCCACAGTTGCATCGTTGATCCTGTACCCCTGGGCTTGTTTGAGAAGATTGTGAATTCATCTTCACTGGATGAAGGGAAATTTCATATGGAAATGGATTAGGGGGATTCTTTGGCTTCTAATCTATTTTGATTTAGTTTTAGAATTTTGCTTGTTTTTAGGTCTTTAACAAAAAAGGTTTTTATTTTATTTTATTTTTTTATGTCTAATATATGGCATGATAGCTGGCAAAGTAAGTCTGACGCAGACGCAGGTGTTGGCCACGTCAGTGTCCATGTTTGCAAAAATAATGGAGGCTGACAATTTTGGACATGTTGTGCTAACGGCAATAGGCACAAGGTATTGACTTGTCACAAAAAAAAAAAAAATCACATGGCTTGAAGTGCAAAACTGCCAAACCATAGGGACATTTTTTGTACTTATCCCAAAAAAATCACTATAACTTTTACTCAACTGACTTTTACCTCTACTGGTTGAGAGAAACCAGAGAGCACTTGGCTAAAACCTATATGTTCTTTGTTTTGATCTTGTACCTTCTCCTCAACTCTTGTATTATATCATCTTGGTTTTGGATGCTCCTAGCAAAATCCATGATTGGATCAAACAACAAGCATTTCACTTTCTCAACTTGATACATTTTAAAATAGATAATTTTCAAATTATCTATTTGTTCCATCTGTATTTTCATTTGTTGGCCTACATTTATAGGGACAACTTTTTTAACGAGCTATTATCCTTTAAAAAACTACCGTATTAGAGTATTTTCAACCTACTTTTTTATTTAATCTAAACTCTTTATTATAAAAAGTGTTTGTACAAAATAAGATTCTAACCCACTCTCTAAATCTAAATTATAGATTAGAGAGCTGAAATTCACTCTTTATACAACAGTTAATTAATATACTTCTATTTTCCATGCATACATTGTCTTCTATTGGTTTTTTTTTCTTGTAAATTTTTTTTCTTCATACAATATTAAATTAAATGCTTTAAAAATAAAATAAAATAAAGAGTGAAATATAAAAAGTTCAACGAACTTAAATAAAACTAGTCAATAGTCCGCGTGCGGATTGTATATATATAATAAAAACTTATAATTAATGTAAAAATTAAAATATTATAATTAATAAAATAAAAGATCACAATATAAAATAATAACTTATTAAGATAATATTTAATACAAATAAATTATTAAAATTATAAATATAATGAATAAAAAATACCAATTTTAAAATTAAAATAAAGACAAAATTTAAAATATAGTACATGGCAAAATAAAAAGTTGCAATTATAAGAATAATCATACTTTAACGTCACTTCATTTTGTGAGAATGAATAGGATGAGTATTTATAAAAATATAAGAAGGAATACAAATGTCAAAAAATAAAAAATATAACTTAAAAGAAGAATAAAAGTTAAAATTAAAAGAATTAATGATTTAAAACATGAAAGATTACATAGAATATAAATGCATTAAAATTTTTTAATATGCCACATGTTATTTTAAATTATTTTAAATTGGAATAATTCAAAATTCAAATAGATAGAAACATGAAACATTTAAAATTTTTATAAAGGAAAAAATTATAACTTTTACCTTTTTATAACATTCAATTTAATTTTATAAATGAATAAAATAAAATATACAAATTAAAAAAATTATAGTTTATATAGTGAAAATTATCTTACGTTTTATATAGATATATAAAACTTAAAAATAATTATATAAAGAAATAAAAAGTTTATAATTTTTATTTTTTTCATAAAATCTAATTTAATTTTATAACTAAAAGTATTTATTGATAATATAATAAAAGATAATTTAATAGGTAAACATAAAGTAACTGTAAAATTTTAGAAATTTTACAATTAATATAAATATAATTAGAAATTGAAGAGGACAAAAATATAAAAAAATAATGCTCATTAATATGTTAAAAAGTGAAAAATGAATAAATAAATAAATTACTATTGACTAAAAAGAGACCCTATCACCATCATACCGATTTGAAAACTCTAAACAACTAACCCAACAAAAGAAACAAAAAACTCAAAATGCATAAGGGCACTGACCATATAATTAAAAACATCATAAAGAAGAAAAAAGAAAAACTAATCAAAAGCCAAGCATAACCGGATAAAAGAAATAAGAAAAATATAGAGGAAAAATCATCTATGATAATAGAGATACTGAAAATAGGATGTTGCTTTTATAAAGTGTAATCCCTTGTCAAGTTGCCATGAAGAGCGATGGCCATCAATTGAGATTTTTTTTCCCTGTAAAAGTAAATCAAATGTCGTGATAATTAATTTGTACAGTTAGTTGAGGTTAAATTTGTTGACAATGAGAATAGAGGGTGAAAGAAACTATCAAATTCTCTTTGAAAAGCTTATAGGTCTTTTGTTAAATTACAAAGCCAATGAAATGAATCTATATTTAAAGAGTCTAAAGAGTATC
>CATIWM010176460.1:0-25814 GCA_949671775.1 Mallotus repandus
GTTAGATGGATGTTCAAATTAGGGTTTAATGAAATTGCATGTAATTAGGGAATAAGATAGTAATTAATAAAATAAATCTAAATGAACACAAAACTAAAAGAAGTTGGTATTCCGTATCCAGAACTCCTGGTTGTGGTGCTAGCTTGTATTAGAGAATCGAGTTATCACCACTTTCGATTTGTCCCAGTTATTACCCTGGGTGGCGACTCCTCATCTCCACACCATGTCTTTGTGACAGTGGTTTGTGTGTTTCCTAGAGCCCTGAGCTCAAACAGTGTTGCGGTTGCAATAAACTTGGGCGCGCGCTAAACCCCGCCGTCTACACTGCCCAGCCTTCCATTCTTGATCAATTTTTCAATCACCCATCTAAGATCTCAACATGCATCTGTCTCATGCCTATAGTCCTGATGGTATTGGCAATAGAACCTCTTATCCTGTATTCCCCTTTTGGATGGACTCAGCCTTCTTGCCAGAGGTATGTCTACTCCATTCTGCCTAATTCACATGAGAATTTCTGATCTGGGGGCATTCAAGGGTGTATAACTTTTAGTCTCCCTTCTGAATCCCTCCACTGGATTTTTGAAGTTACTGCAGGCTTTCTCAAATCAACTCTTTCATTCTTCTTGTAAGTTTGTCTTTCATCATCTCGACAAAGTCTTCTGTTATCATCCATTTTGATTAACTTTGTGGCTATGGCCATAACCTTAGTAAAGGTGTGAGGTTCCTTTGTCATGATTTTATCATTGAGTTTTCCTAATCGAGTTCCATTCTTCATAGCTTCTATAGCTACTTTGTCACTCAAATTTTCAATTTGCATAATTATTTTATTAAACCTATCCAGGTAACTTCTTAATGACTCAGTGACCTCTTGTTTGCACAACTGGAGATCATTTGTATTTTTAGCAGAAGGGACATTGGTGATAAATTGAGTCCTAAACTTCTCTACCAATTCATCAAAGGACGAGACAAAATTCTTAGGAAGTTGATGGAACCACCTTTGAGCAGTTTTGGTGAGCGTGTTGGGAAAGACTCGGTATAAAATTTTGTTGTTCATGTTTTGGAGCATCATCTTAGTTCTGAATGATGATGTGTGGTTGATTGGATCTTTAGTTCCATCATAATAATCTTGTTGAGGTAATTTAAACTTAGATGGGATCTCTATCCTGAATTTTTTGCTCACAAAGGGCATTGTCCCTTCCAAAACATATTCGTCCTCCTTCCTGGGATCAGTACAAGCCTTCTGTATGACATCCTCCACCTTCTGAGCTATCTTTGAATCATCTAAAGCTAGAATACTCGTGCTAGACTCCCCTTCTGGTTCTTTCTGAGCTTCTTTGTTTCCTCTGAGCGCGCTTTCATTTGCTGTTGGTGGAATAATCATATGGTTTTCTGGATTAGCTATTCCAGGATTGCTGTCTTGAATTAGGGCATTTAGTTGTTGCTGCATTAGGATCATCTAGGTTTGGATGTTTTTAATAATTGCCTCTTTGTTTGATGGAGGCGGGTTGAATGTATGAGTTACAGTGTTTAGGTCTGTGTTTGTGATTAGAGTTCCTGATAGACTGGGGAAAGGTATGGAGGGTATGGGTTGACTGGCATGTTGCAAAGGAGCATAATAAGGGAAATTTATGCCCGGATTTGACCACCCTAGGGTGATTCCAGGCGATGTATGTGTGCCAAAGGGAATTTATGATGATGGTCCAACATGTTGAATGTGGGCTAACGGATTAGTTCGAGGAATGGGACCTTATGGGTTGATTGGAGGGATGGAGGCTAATAGGTAGATCTGAGTTTCTGCGGTGGTAACTCGCGGATTTATCTGAGTGTTTGTAGCTAGTGGTGGGTTGGATGCCATAATGCAATTGTCTTACTTGGTAGGTAGTAATGGCTTTAACTCTTAAGGTTCCCACAGACGGCGCCACTTGATAACTTAATTTCTGGAACTTCTGAGTCCTCAGTCAAGCAATCAACAAAAGGGCAATGTGAGATGTGGGGTTCCCCTACAAACCCTCCGATGCTTAAGTCAGAAAAGGTAGAGAAAGAGTTTAGAGAGATAAAGAGAGTAGGAAGCTAAAAGAATAAAATGAATAATAAAGAGATATGTAAGGAGTATTTATAAAGAATATAATGCTCAAACCTGAGAGGAATAGGATTCCTTTTGCATGTAGGATTTGTGCCTATTTGGAGGAGTTTCTTCTTGATCTGAGAATCGTCTTAATTAGGGACTCCTCTTCCTAGTTGGTTTGGTCATCCTTGCTCTACAAGTATCCTTTATTTAAGAAAATAAACTCTTAATTGAATAGGAATTATGTCTGTGGGGTATCAAGAGGGAGCCTAGAAGACCCAAAGTATAAAGGTTGTAAGTGAGTTTAGAAAACTCAAGTAAGTATTATATGCGAGCCTTGAAAATATAAGGTGTAAGGGTTGGTATTGAGCCATAAAACACATTAATAAAATTTAATTTGAAAATTATAACTTAGAAGAGTTAGGAAGTGAAGTAGGATTGGTTGAATCTAAACCACTATAAATCTTTGTGTCTTCGTCTCTTTACTCCTATCTCTTTTAATTTTTTTTATCAATTTTTTCTTTTTATTTAATTTTCAATTCTTCTCTTAATCTATTCAAAATCCATATTCACCTCCTATCTAGGGCTTTTTGAGGTTGTTTGCTTTTTGCTATTCAATTCTCTTTACTTTTGTTGATTTTGCTATTTTTTTTTATCGGATTCTACTGTTTACATTTGGAATTCTATGATGCATGATCTTTCTTTATTCTATTAGTACTATATTTTTCTCCCATTGTTGTTAATTTTGGGCTATTATTTTTATTTTATTTTTTTTTAACTTTTTTCATTTAGTGCTTAAGAAAGGTTGTTTCATCAATTAAAGGATTGTCAAGTGGTTCTTTCCCTCATATAAAATAAAATAATTTTGCTTATAAAAAAATTATTGTAATTTAATTCAAAAAAAATATATAATAACAAACTGAATATTTTTTATGCATTGTTTCATTTGCTATCATCCATTGTTTTTGTTACTGATGGAGTGTGGAATCTTATCTACAATGTTTTATTTGGTTGTTGTTTCACACTCTTCTAATCTATTGATGTCATGTTTAAGAGTGTTACATGGTTATTTTAGATTTGATAATTTTGTTCTGTTAACGTGTTTTGTAACACTCATTGATTTGTTGGTCTTTTTGTGGCAGTGCTTGTTAGTTTGGCTTTGACTTTCTTTTTGTTTACTATTTTAATTAATTTTTTAAAAGAATTATTAATGATAAAAAACTATTAATCAAGTCCGTATGTTCTACTTAACAAACTATAGTAATATTAATTGTGTCATTCTTTTGATTGATCTTTCTATTATTTAAATCATTTTTTGCCTTATTGTACAAATGGATTAATGATGACTAATTGTAACTTATATCTTATAGATCAAATTCATCTAATTACAATCAATATTCCACACTAGTTTTCGACTTTTTGTTGCAACTTCGGTTCGATGATAGCCGGTGTACTAGCGGATATAAAAGGCCGAAAAATTTCTATTAGGTTTTATGGCTATTGCACATCTTAAGAGTTATAAGTATATATTTTTCATTCTTGTACCTCACATTTGTGCTTAGTCACATTCCAATAGGAGTTATGATGGACTTTAAATTAGTCTTGTTGTTACTCCTATTTATATTGTTAAATTATCCTCTTCATATGTGCGAGGTTCATTAATGACATCCATCCTTAAGGTTAGTTTTGGTTTCTATGCTTTGGCTAAAGGTTATTTTTAATGTCCATTGCTTGGTATAACCTTGTACGTAGAGTGTATATATTACAGTTAATTTTCATATTAAGAGCTCATATGTGATAATGGATTTAATTCATCAAGGTATTATTTAGGTCAAATTTATATATAATTAAAATTTATCTTGAATTTCAAGTAGATTTTAAAATTTTCCATCTTACAATAAAATTCTAGAATAATTTTTTGTTTAGTAAGCTTGATTTTCTTTGAATATTTAATAAGAATAGGATCCTTATTTTGCACACCACAATTGCTATAAAATTAAGGTATCACTCATTATTATTACTTTCTTCAATTGTATATAAATTAACTTTGTAAAAAAAAATTATTAATTAAGTGCAATAAATTATCTACCTACATGTAATTTGAAGAAATTGTATATCAGAGTCAAAATTTGAAATTTATTTACTAAATGATACAAATATATATACAGATACAAATGCCTTGGAGAGCAATATAAGGATCAACTGGATATGGAAATACAATCAAGCATATAACTAGATATGGAAATACAATCATCAAGAATATGGATATGGAAATACAATCAAGCATATAAATAGATATGGAAATACAATCAAGAATATGCACAAAATATATAGTTTCCTAATACGCCCCCTCAAGTTGGAGCATGAAGGTCATAAATGCCCAACTTACGCAACAAGTTGAAGAGACAATCTCGACCCAGAGCTTTGGTGAATATGTCTGTGAGTTGAGTGGAGGAAGGTATGTGAGCAATGGCAATTTGATGAGATTGAATTCGTTCACGCACAAAATGACAATCAATCTCAATGTGCTTTGTGTGTTCATGAAAAACAGGGTTGGCAGCAATGTGGAGATCAGCTTGATTGTCACAATGAAGATCATTGGTTGAGGATGAGAAATCTGAAAATCATGAAGCAATGTCTTTAACCATGTAAGTTCACTTGCAATGAAAGCCATGGCACAATATTTTGATTCAGTAGAAGATCGAGATATAGTGGTTTGCTTCTTAGATTTCCAAGAGATAGGAGAAGCACCAAGAAAGATGATGTAGCCGGTGGTAGAGTGTCGGGTCATAGGGCATCTTGCCCAATCAACGTCACAATAAGCTTTAAGATGAAGAGAGCTGGAAGAAGAAAAAAGTATACCTTGACCAGGTGAAGATTTAATGTAGCGGAGCACGTGAAGAGTAGCATTAAAATGTGGTTGCTTAGGATTCTGCATGAACTGAGAAAGGATGCTTATAACATAATAGATGTCAGGACTAGTGATTATAAGATAAAGCAAATGTCCAACTAGACGCCGATATTATGAGGGATCATTGAGCGAAGGACCAATATCAGAAGAGAGATTATGTTGTTGCTCTATTGGAAAATTACAAGGACGAGCACCAAGCATGCCTGCATCAGTTAAAATGTCTACAACATATTTATGTTGACTGAGAACAAGACCATCAGTTGTGCGTGCTACTTCAATGCCAAGAAAGTACTTCAAAGGGCCAAGATCCTTAATAAAAAAAAGTGGTATGAAGATATAGTTTCAAGGCAGCAATACGAGCAGGATCATTACTGGTGATAATGATATCATCCACGTAAATTAGAATAGCCACAAAACGGTCACCCTTTGAAGAAGTAAATAGAGAACTATTAGCATTGGATTGTAAAAAACCAATGGATTTAAGAGAAGTGGTAAACTTTTCAAACCAGTTTCGTGATGCTTGTTTGAGACCATAAATCGACTCGTGCAGAAGACAAACTCATGTATCATCCTTTTGGGAATAGCCTTGAGGACATTTCATGTAGACCTCTTCATGTAAGTCTCCTTGTAAAAAATCATTATTGACATCTAGTTGGTGAAGATTCCAATGATTAATAGATGCAATAGCCAAGAGAACTCTTACAGTAACCAATTTAGCAACTGGAGCAAATGTCTCATGATAACCAAGGCCTTCAATTTGAGTAAAGCCTTTAACAACTAAGCATGCCTTATAATGCTCAATGGTACCATCAGGGCTGTATTTGATTTTGTATACCCACTTGGAATCTATTGCTTATTTTCCAAGTGGTAGGGGAATAAGAGTCCATGTTCAGTTTCTCTCAAGAGCAGCAATTTCAATTTTCATTGCTTCCCTTCATTGTTCATGTTTAACAACTTAAGAAAAGGTAGCGGGTTCTTCATAAGATGTGATGGCTGCAAGATAAGCTAAATGTTTGGGAGAAAAAAAGAGTATGAAATAAAGTTGGAAAGTGGATGAGAAGTACCTAAGTTAGCTGAATGAAGACAGGCTTGCATGGGATCAAGTGACGGAGGCATCGTGCAAACATAATCCTGGAATCGAAGTGGAGCATGATGAGTGCAAAGTTGTTGAGACATATGTGAACTCGAAGGAGTGGAGGTGGCTTCAGGGACATTTTTTAAATTAATATTTGGTGACTCAAGACTTGAAGATGAAGAGGTGGGAGGACTAGACGATGGTGGCTGAAGAATAGTAGGTGATGGCTCAAGTGGTGAGGTAACAGGGTCGGAATCAATATAAGCTGCAGGGACAGCAAGAATGAGGTTTGGTTTTGGTGTAAATGAGTAGGGAAAAACATTTTCATAGAAAATAACATCCCTTGAGGTGAAAATTTTTTGGGTAGCAAGATCAAAAACTCTATATCCCTTTTGAGCATGCGGATAACCCATAAAAATGCATTTAGCTGCTCGAGAATCAAACTTAGTTCGAGATGAGGAGTGGTTATGAGCATAACAAAGACATCCGAAAACTTTCTGGTGATGGTAAGATGGTGATGTGCCAAAT
This sequence comes from Mallotus repandus, assembly GCA_949671775.1. Taxonomy (NCBI): domain Eukaryota; kingdom Viridiplantae; phylum Streptophyta; class Magnoliopsida; order Malpighiales; family Euphorbiaceae; genus Mallotus; species Mallotus repandus. The sequence goes on from CATIWM010176460.1 coordinate 6,580, forward strand.
AATATTTCATGAGGAGTGCGATGAGAAAGTAAAGGTGTAGGAGTTATATTGATTAAAAAAGCAACTGAAAGAATACACTCACCCCAGAAATGAATGGGTAATTGGGCTTGGAGTTGCAAGGCATGAGCAACTTCAAGCAAATGGCGATGTTTGCGTTTGACTACACAATTTTGTTGTGGTGTATCAGTATAAGAGGTCTGGGGCAAAATTCCTTATGAATAAAAAAATTCTTGCATAGAACTTTATGTGAATTCTTTTCCATTGTCATTATGAACTTGTCAAACACTAGAATTGAATTGTGTTTTCACCATTTTACAAAAATTGACCAAATAATTATATGCCTGCGATTTGTATTTCATCAAATAAACCCAAGTGCACCTACTGCAATCATCAACAATTGTAAAGAAATAATGACAACCAAAATGAAAAGGAGTTGAATATGGACCCCAAATGTCACAATGAATAAGAAAAAATTTTTGATTGCTTCTCTTTTGACTAATAGGAAAGGACAATCTAGTTTGCTTAGAATGATGACATATGTCACAATTATGTTTATTAAAGGAAGAAGAACATGACAAACTAGTGATTTTTGATAGACGACTAATGGAAACATGATCTAATTGCTTATGCCACAATTCCAAAGAATCATTTGACACTTGAGATGCCATAGCTTTTTGTTGAAAGTCACAATAATAGATCCCACTGCGCAAATTATCCGTTCCAATCAGCTTCCTCGTGGCAAGGTCCTGAAAAACACAAAAGGTGGGAAAAATATGACAACACATTGAAGTTGTTCGGTAAGTTTACTAACTGACAAGAGATTGCAAGTGAATTGAGGCACACAAAGAACTTTATCTAGAGTAATATCTTAGGACAAATGTGTTTTTCCTACATGAGTAACTTGTATGGATGATCCATTAGGAATTTGAATAGGTATAGAATGAGAAATTTTATTAACTAATGCAAATGCAAAAGGTGTCATATGATCTGTTGCACTACTATCAATGATCCAACGCGAAGATATGGTCTTACCAACAAAATTGGCTGAGTGAGGAGTTAGATCACCACCAAGAAGAACCATGAGCTGTTTGTATTGTTCATATGTCAAACCATCAACTGGAGACTGATTGGCGTGAGATACTGTAAACTGTGATTCATGGGAAGCATTTGCTGTAAATGAATTTTCATGATTACGTGTATGTGATGATTCAAGCTTCGAGTAAGGCTTGTTTGTTCTTCAGTTGGAAGGATATCTTATGAGTTTGAAACACTTTTCTCTTATATGTCCTGCCTTGTCACAATATGAACCATGATCCTTGAAACGTGAGTCAATTTTGCCATGATTCGTGGCCTTGGCTGCTAAGGCTGTTGCTTCAATAACTGGTACTCGAGAAGAGGTGAGAGCAAGCTGCTTTTCTTGTTTAGTAACCATAGCATAAATCTTACTCAATGAAGGCAAAGGCTCCATGTTTAAAATTTGAGATCTTATAACAGAGAAGCTATCATTAAGGCCCATAAGAAATTAAGGTACCTTTTCTACTTCTCATCCCACAATAAGATTCTTAGCTGCTCCATATGAACAACCACAAGTGCATTGTGGAGCTGGATCATAAACTTGTAATGCATCCCATATGGCTTTGAGTTTTGTGTAATAGGCTGCAACTAATGTTGTCTCTTGGTTGAGAGTGGCAAGATCCCGTTTGAGCTCATGAACTCATGGTGCATTGCCTTGTGAAACCTTTCTTCAAGATCCATCCAAATTTTATGAGCACTATCTGCATAGGCTACACTATCATGTAAATCTTTAGCCAAGGTATTAAAGATCCAAGATATAACCATAGAATTACACTTGGTCCACATCTGATATTCAGTAGCATCCGGGCTCGATTTTGGAAGTGTCCCATCAACAAAACACATCTTGTTCTTGGCATAAAGAGCATTTTGCATTGCTCTCCTTCATATGTGATAATTGTCCCCATTCAAAAAATTGGAAATGAAAATTCTTCTAGGATCATCACTTGGATGAAGATAGTATGGAGATTCTGGATCAACAGGTTTGTTACCTCCCTCCAAAATCCCTCCTTTGATTTTTGAAGAAACAAAACTTGTATCATCAGCCATGGCTGAATAGAAATTGATAAAAGTTTGCTTTTAAGGTGAACCACGCTCTAATACCATGAAGAAATTGTATATCAGAGTCAAAAGTTGAAATTTATTCATTGAACGATACAAATATATATATAGATACAAATGCCTTAGATAGCAACACAAGGATCAACTGGATATGGAAATACAATCAAGCATATAACTAGATATGGGAATACAATCAAGAATATGGATATGGAAATACAATCAAGAATAGGTACAGAATATATAGTTTCCTAATATAATTAAAATATAGTCGTAGGATTCCTTAAATGTGCTCAATAAAATTTGGCATGAAATCATTGGATCCTATTTTTTATTACTAGTATTTATAGGCATTTTTCACATTTTTATGCAATTATTTCTTTTTACTTGTGCCAAACTGTTGCATATATATATATGTACGTATATGATTTTTTACCATAATGATTATGTACATATTCTCTACAGATGTAAAAGGACTACAATGGAGGCAAATCAAAGGATTCAACTGATAAAGTTCTGATTGGATATTCCATTGGCGAATAATAAGGATGTTGTTTTTATTCCAATATATTTTCCTCAAGATAAAGTGTTATGGTGGTAACATTTTAGTCCTACCATACTCAAGAATTTATTTAATTAGTCTCAATGCAATTCAACAAGCATCAATAATAAGTATTATGTTGATAAAGCTCGGTGCTCTACTCAATACCACAAGAGAAAAAAATTAACTTTCAACATTACTATATTTTATTTATTTGGGTTCCAATATATTCACTTTGTTAGCTTGCATTACGTCAATTGATAAATATAGCCAGTGTAGACTACTTCTCTAGCATTGGTGTCATGGCCATCTTTTTAGGATTATATGGAGTTTACATTTTGACTATATACAATTTCAAGGAATTACAGGTTATGCTTTGCCTCATTTGCTTATTCATATTAGTCACATCTTTCTTTGTAGGTTTAAGATCCATCACTTGCGTATATGGTGTTGAAGCCTCCCCTTGTAAATACCATGCCCAAGGAGCTAGTTTAGGAGTTTGTATGAATTGAATTATCCATATTTTTCAATTTTTATTATTTTCCATGTTCCTAATCCCCAATCAAGAAATTTTATTTTTCTAAATTGTCATTCTTGTTGTAGGATTTGTGTTTCATGATAAATAGCTTACAGAGACTCAGCGTTAAATCCTCAACAAAAAAATTTATGCTTGTTTGCATCTAATATTTTTTTGTCAAATTTTTTCAATTATTTCATTTAAAACCACAAAGTTATAAAAATGAATTGTACAAAAACTAAAGCACCTAATTAGGCAAGGAAATAAAGATTAGCATAAAAGACTATAGTATAGGACATAAACATTAATCTTTATATAGTTCCACTGAGAAAATATCCTAATGCTAATAAAAAAATTGAGATCTTTATAGCTTGGTCGTAAGAGCTACTTGACCTAGCTTTATCTAAGACAACGAGATCAAGACTTGGGTTAGGCTTTTCATACCTAACCTAACCCAATCCAATGCAACCCAACTCAATATGATGCACAAAGTTGAACATAATTACATTTGTATTATATAAACTCAACTTGAATCAACATGCACCTAGAACCACAAACTCAACTGACAAATCCTTAATAAAAAAAATTATGCTTTTTTGCATCTAAACTTTTTTTAGATTTTGTTTATTATTTCATTTAGAACCACAAAAATGAATTATGTAAAATCTAAGGCACCTAATTAGGCAAGGAAATAAATATCAACATTAAAGACTATAGTATAAGACATCAACATTAATCTCTATGTAATTTCATCGAGAAAATGCCCTAACGCTAATAAAAAATTGAGATCTTTATGACATGGTCCTAAAACCACCTAACCTAACTAAACCCAAGACTTTTTTTTTAACAACGATTTTTAATTGGGGGATTTTTGGGGAAGGGGTGGGGAGTGGGGTTCAAATTGTCACTCCCTATGGGGCATGGAAAGCCCCTCACCTCTGCAACCAAGGCATAAGGTTAACTAAACCCAAGACTTTGGTTGAGCTTCTCATACCTAACCTAATCAAACTCCATAAAAAGCACAAAATTGAAGATCATTACATTCGTATAATATAAAATCAGCTCGAATCAATATACACACATACATGTATATAAACCGGCCCCTTTCATTATAGTCAAGCCTTCCAATGAATCAAATCAAGAGTTGCCACTTTGGATCCATATTGTTTGGTATATCAATATTTTATCCTTAAAGATAACCTTAAAGACATACAATTTAAGTTTTATAAGTTTTTTACAATATCACTTTGTTTTCCAAATGATAGTAACAATTTAAGTTTAAGCTAAATATTTCCTATGAACTTAAGTAGTATTCTCTATTACCCTCTATATAGTATATATTGATACAGAACAATATCAATATGATAACATATACTACAACTTTTAACTTTAAAACACTATTTCAAATAGCATTATTTATATGTATATATTAATAAAATAAAATAAAATAGGTAATAGATATATTTTCTTGCTTATACTATGCATGGATCGAGGGAAAAATACGGGGAAGGGAAGATAATTGCAGGAGAATATATTTTTATGTTATTTGACAACTATAAATATTTTTAATGGGAAGGGAATTGAAGGGGAATTATTCCCCCTCATTCCCTTTGTAGAAGGGAAAAATATTTATACCCTAAATTGGAGTGTGAAAAATTTTTCCTCATAGAACGAGAAATCAATTTACTTAAGTTAACATTTTTATCCCTAATAGTTTATTGATAATCCTAAAATAACCCATTTATAATTTTAGATTTTTATTTCTTATTTTTAAGTTTTCTTTCTTTTCCTATTTGTTGCTCTTGCTTCTCCCATTTATTATGGTTAACTTGTTCCAATTTTTCAAGTTCAAGTAACTTTTTTATATTTTTTAAAACAAAATTAATATGTTGCATCTATTTATGTGTTTATGTGTTGTTTATATATTAATTTATTGATTATTACTTTCTTGGATGTTTATGTGTTTATGTGTCGGATTTTCTTCTTTTCTTGGTTGTTTTTGTTATTTTCTTTTTTGTGATTCTTGGGTTACTTTGACAATGAATGAATTGATGAGTTACGTGTAGGAACTGATGGGATTTTGTGGTTGGTTACATCTCTTTTATTAATCTACTTATTGCCAAAGAAGAATTACTTAAGCAAACGTACGATAATTAATTAAAGAAAAGATGAAGTTAATAATAGTAATTAAGATATTAATGTTGAGTAATCAAAAGGGATTTAAGTAAGCATCTAAACAGAAGCAAATACAACATTAATGAAGCAACATATGACAGTTTATAACAAGTGGCTCACCACTTTCTGTGTAAACCAAATTCTGCAAAGTGACCCACCAAATTACAGTAGTTCATAGATTATAAAAGTATGGAAAAGAAAAGAAACAATTAATAACAGAGACCCAACAAACCATGAGGGTAGTTAGGAAGCAAGGCGTTGTTGATACAATTTGTGTCTTTGTTCTGGATCACATGAACCTAATTCGTTGACCTTTTCACTTCAGAAACCTTACCCTTAGCCTTACCCTTACAATTTATGTCTTTATAGGAGCATATAGGTAAATCAACAAAAGGTGTGTATAATTTAAAATATAAAAATATAATATAAATATCTGTGAAGATGTATTATATAAATATTATATATTGATTTAATCATCTTTTTATAATTATCCAAATACAATTCTAATATTTTCCCTAACTTTACCTTTTCATTTATTTTTTATCATCTAAATACAATTAGATCTAAAAATTTTCTTCTTTTCCCCTTCCCTTTATGTTCCCATGCACAGTGTTAGTGAATTTTAAAAACTAATTCAACTAAAAGAGAATCAAACTTGCAATTGTTAAAATAGCTGCTAAAGGACAAAAAAGAACCAAGCAATTAAAATAAATAGTTGTACTAGCTTCCATTATAATAATATAAGCATTAAAAAAAAGGCACTCAACTAAGCAATTAAAAAAAATAGTGGAGTAGCTGAGGTTAAACAAAAATAAAACCAAAGTACAAAGTGTTAAACTAACATAATCATCATGTAAAATAGACATGATCATAAAATATAGGATCTTAAATAAATAATTTGCTATATAAATAGAATATAAAAATACTTACTTGATTCGGAATTCATCATATCGTAAAGAGACTTGAATCAAATTTGGGTTTTTGGTTAAACTGGTTTCTCTCCTTTAACCTTAATTTTCACGTAGCAGAGAATTAGAAGGATTTTTGGTCTGCTAACCCTAATAGGTGGAGAGAGGACCAATTCATATATATTGATAACTTTAAATCCGGTACGTCCATTAAATACCAAAATCAATGGCTTATATTTATTTCACTATTAAATAATAACCCTAACCAAATAGGAAACCAAATTAAATACTAAATATGGGCCTAAACTTTCGTACCACATCTAACAAGCTATTGATACAAATTATGGGTATTAATACACAAGAATAATCAATGGTTGTAATTAAATAAAAAGTAATCTAACGATCCTAATTTCATTTGTATAGATACAAATATTTGTATCGTAGCAAGGGCCTTTAGAATATAGTCAAATTAACAATTGAATTCGCAATAATTTTTGTTAAGTTACCAATTGAATTGAGTGTAAAAATTGAATAAAAAATTAATAATTAAGCGATAATCGATCAACTCACTAAATTAATTTTAATTTAATAATAATCAATAATTTGTTTAGCAAAATAGTGAGTTTTGTAGGTTTTTTAGGGCATCTCCATCACCAAAATGTTAGCCATTTTGGTCTCCAATGCAACGTCACTTTTTATTGCAATTTGCATATTCTGCAAAGTTAGATGCATCTATGTGATAGAATAACAAGTGTCCATAATGATAACATGAGCCCATATTGATAAGATACATGTACCCATTACTTTATGTCCACCATGTGTATATCTTTACATCTTTGTAACAACAGCATGTGTGCCTATTACTCACCATCACCTGTGCCCATTACCTCATGTCCACCATTACCATACGTATATTCTTATATCTTTGTAATAGTAATATGTGAGTTAATACAAGAATAATCATTCAAGGCTCATACCATCATTTCATAGTATTAGAGCCTCTGCTACCACACAACCCCTTACATTACCAGCTTCTATAATTGGTTTCTTTCCTGGCACAATATAATCAGTCACCAAATTGATAATATTTTTAAGTATGCTTCTATTCATATTTCCATCTACTACAAAGTTATTCTACTTTACTTCCCCCCTAAGCTGTTCATAATGAACAACAACTTTGGATTCCATTGATGATTCTTGTTTTTATTCTTGGGTTTTGCCAAAACTTTTGTAAATAATGACGACAGAAACTCTTGGAGAACACTACTTCATGTCTCTCCTTCTTCTTTATTTATAGTCACCACCCTATTTTTTACTCGCTAAAAGAAAGAACACAAAAACAGCCCTTCATGTCTGACAACCATCAATCTCCATGGTGATAACTCAAACTCAAACACTACCATTACATCGGTAGTACAATCCTCTTTTGTTTAATCTTTGTAAAATATTGCCCATCAATTACCTATAAAATTAAACTTTACCAATTACCTCCTATGGCGAGCTCAATTGCTACCATTATTAAATAGCTATGCTCTTGCAAATCACATTAATGGATCAATAGTTGCACCGTCAACAACAACTGCAGATGGATAACCTAATCCAACATATTTGCAGTGGTTTAGACAAGATCAGTTAATTTTAAGTTAGATCACTAGATCCATCTCTAAAGCATTCATCCCTCAGGTTGTCGACGTAACGAATGCTCATGCTACTAGGGAAAAATTAGTGAGCTCTTATACTGCTGGGTCCTTGGCTTAATCAAGAATGATAAAGTTTGGATTTTTCAAACTTACAAAAATATGACTGAGAGTATAGCTCAATATGCTTAACGAGCTAAATCAATGTTTGATTAACTTGTAGCAGTCAATAATCCAATTTCTGATGCTAATTTGGTTCAAGTTCTTCTTAATGGTCTTCCTCACTCTTATCGACCATTCATTCGCTCTTTGCAATAGCAAGTATAAGATGTGTCCTATGATGAACTGTACGATCTCTTTCTTTGCAAAGAAGAAGACCTTACCTCTGACAATAAACTTGATATGGCCCCTTCTGTGTATATCACCACCACTTCATCATGTGGTGGTCATCAATCTTACAGTGTTCAAACTCGTGGTAGGAGGTTTGGTCATGGATGTGGTGGTCGTAGTTGGTCCAACAGTGATCGTCCACCTGCTACTCAATTTTTGAACCATAAAGGATATGTCCAGTGTCATAATTGCTATGGTTTTGGTCACTTTGCTAATCAATGCCCAACACAATGCATAAAAGCAATGCAACGAACTACTTCATCTCCGTTTTTCAAAAATAAGCTTGTCTCTAACCAAGCTACTTCTTCTTCTTCATCCAATAATCATCAATGAGTACTTGATACTGGTGCCACCCACCATCTCACATCCAATCTTGATAACTTGTCTCTACATTTAGATTACACTGGTCATGACAATGTCAAAATTGGCAACGGTACCTCTCTTCCCATTGCTCATTTTGGATCTGCCATTTTTTCTACTTTTTATAATTCTTAGAGTACCTGACCTATATTGCAATTTGTTATTAGTTCATTCTTTTACTAACACTAATCAGGTCTCTGTTGAATTTTTTCCTAACCATTTTCTTGCTAAGGATATCCCCACAAGAAAGATACTCCATTCAGGCCTAAATGAACATGGATAGTATTCCATCAACTTCAAGCCAAGTCCTATTTGTTTGCATCCTATAGCTTTTGTTGCTTCTACTTTTGATCAGTGGCACAATATTCTTGGTCATGCTAATAATGCCACAATTCGCAAAGTTCTACATCAATACCTTTTCATTCAAACAACAGTGATTTAGCTTGTCATGCATGTAACATTAGCAAAAGTTATCATCTACCATTTAATTCATCTAATTTTAAGGCAAAACAACCCCTGGAATTAATTTATTCTTATCTGTCGGGTCCCTCCCAAGTTTTCACACTAGATGGTAGTCATTACTATATGTTATTTTATGATCATTAAAGCAAATACACTTGGATTTATTTTTTGAAATTTAAATATGATGTTCTTAATACTTTTATTAAATTTCATCATCTAGTAAAAAAAATTTTGATTACTCTATCAAATCTTTTCAAGTTGATTGTGGTGGTGAGTTTAAGCTCTCACACAATATTTACTTGAAAATGGAATCACACAGCGTAGTTTATGTCCTAAGACCCCTAAACAAAATGGGTGTGCCAAAAGAAAACACAGACATGTTGTTGAAATAGCCTTATTATTAAGGCATCACTCTCATGTACTTACCAAATATTAGAATTATGCATTTGCCACTACTGTTCATATCATTGATAGACTACCCATACCAATTTTAAATAATTCCAATCCATACACAATTTTGTTTCATAAAGACCCTGATTACATGGACATGCATACTTTTGGGTGTCTTTGCTATCCTTGGCTTTGACTATGTAGTGAAAATAAACTTTCTCATAGGTTAAAAATGTGTGTTTATGGGGTATAGTAAACTTCACAAAGGCTATATCTGTTTTGATTTGTCATCATCCAAATTTATTATCTCACTTCATGTAATTTTTTATGACCAGGAATTCCCATTCAAAACGGATTCGGTAGTGGCACAAGGTAACAAGGACTCTATTCCATCCCTTATCTTTCTACCTCAACAAATTTCATTCCCATCAAACTCTTCAGCAACCAATTCCTTATCTTCATCCCTACTCATCCTATTCCAACTACGCCTCTATCTAATCCATCTTCATCCTAACCATCCTCATCTTAACCACGTACATCCACTTCAACCCAGCACCAGTACCAATAAATGACATCTTCCATCTCCACTAATCCATCTCCAACTGATGCACCTGCTTTACCTCTCACTATTGATTTAAGCCAATATCAACCTACACCAAAACAGCCACACCAAATCCATACCATGGTCACACAATCCCAGACAGGTTCTACCAAACTGAAAACATTTATCTCAACTATTAATTTAAAAACTGAACCATCTTGTTATTCCAAAGTAGTCCGTTGTCCACAATGGAGAAAAGCAATGTAAGTTGAATATAATGCTATATTGAAGAATGATATATGAGAGCTTGTATCGCCATCCAAGGATCAAAATTTGTTGGCTTAAAGTGGGTTTTTTGCATTAAACGAAACACAAATGGCACCATGGATCTCTACAAAGCCAGACTAGTGGCTAAGGGATACCATCAATGTCCTAGTATAGACTTAACCAAGACATTTAGTCTAATAGTAAAACATGCTTCAATACGCCTCATCTTGTCCATGGCATTATCTTTTCAATGGCGTGTAAGATAACTGGATGTCTCCAATCATTTTTACATGGTGCATTAAATAAAGAGGTGTTTATGTCATAACCTCAAGGGTAAGTTCATCCACTCTTTCCCAATCATGTGTGCAAGCTTAAAAAGTCCATTTATGGCCTCAAGCAAGCATCAAGAAAATGGTTCAAGTGTCTTACAGAATGTTTGCTTTCATTGGGTTTTAAAAGCCCTGAAACTGATAGCTCTACACTCATGTCATTGATCATCTTTATTTCCTCATTTATATTGATGATATTCTTCTTACAAGTAATAACTCCACTCTTATAACTGATGTGCTTACTTCTCTTTAAACTCAATTTACTATCAAATATCTTAAAGATGTTCATTACTTTTTGGGAATAGAGGTTTCTAAAGTTCATAAGGGAATATTGTTACATCAAACAAAATATATTCAATAATTGTTAGCCAAGGCTAACATGACTGAAGCTAATCGAGCCTCCACTCCCACTTCGCCAAATTACAAATTTATTGCAAAGGGAATCGCATATCATGATCATTCCTTTTACAAAGCATTGTTGGTGGACGTCGGTATGTTTGTGTGGCACGTCCTGACTTATCCTTTTCTATCAACAAAGTTTCTCAATATATGCACGCCCTAGTAATAGACCATTGGGTAGTTATAAAACACATATTGCGTTACTTATGTGGCATAATCCAACATGAGTTGCTTCTTCCCCCTTCCTTGCATTTTTAGGTCTTAGCTTACAGTGATGTTGACTCGGGTGGAGATCTTAATGATTAAAAATCCACCATTGGCTTCTCTATCTATGTCGACAATAATCTCATCATATGAGGCACGAGAAAACAAAGGATAGTCGCTCATTTCTCAATTGATGTTGAATATCAAGCCATAGCTAATAGGACTAATAAGTTACATTGGCTATGTTCTCCCTTACATGAGCTGCACATTCCCTCTCCAAGCTGACATTATAGTACAACAGCCTAAGTGCCACGTATCTTACTTCTATAGCAATTTTCAATTCTCGATCAAAACACCTGGAAATTGGTTTTCATTTTATGAGGGACACGGTCACTTCAAATGTCATGCAAGTTCAGTATATTAGCGCACAAGATCATATTGCAGGCATCCACACAAAGTCATTGTCAAAACATCAATTTTGCATCCTAAGGAATAAGTTGTCTGTGTCCTCACACCCCATACAACTTGAGGCAGGGTGATAGAATAATAAGTGTCCGTAATGATAACATGAGCCCATCCTGATAAGATTCATGTACCCATTATTTTATGTCCACCATGTGTATATTTTTACATCTCTGTAATAGTAGCATGTGTGTGTTAGAAAATAAGCCCATAAAGTGTCGCCCAATTAAAATTAATTAAAATAAAATACTAATCCTAATTAAATTAGGATTGTGTGAATTAATCTCGTACATTGATTTTAGGGTTACGTGATGGATGTACCAGATTAAATAAGGATGTCTATAAATATATAATAAAATTAGTCCACTCTCTCCCCGTTGAAACACAACCCTAACTCCATATAAAAGTGTGATTAAGAAATTAAGGGACAAGAGGGAGACACTAACTTCTCATCAATGGCTTCAAGTATAAATTCTCTTGCAAATTCAAGTAAGTTTTCTATCCTATTTATTTTATTGTATCATGAAAATATTTAGTTTTAAAGATTTTAGGGTTTATGTTGATGAAGTCTTGTCACAAAGAAAAACTAACAAGTGGTATCAGAGCATGTGCTGAAAAACTAAATATTTTTTGTGCATAATTAATATTAATCGATTGATTTATGATTTTTGTTTATAAATTATTTTGAATAATGAGTTATAATTTATGATTTCCAAATCATATAATTACCGAAAATTTCTTAATTATTTTGGTTGGGCTTTTAGCAAAATTGGATGGTTGAAATATTGAATTTCTCATTAAGTTAAACCTATTTGTTTTTGATTTGTGGGGACTTGTAGCTTAATCAGATAATGGATTCAAATAGATTAGTGAAGGTTCCACATTATATCCTTACTACTTTTAAACATGAGGATGTGTTTGGGTTTAAATTTCTAAACTTTGTCCATATTATTGTCAAGGTTTTGCATTAAAATAATAATGATGATGATTAATGACGATGATAATGATGGTGGCAATGTTGTTTGCCCGTATGTCATTAGGTTTTGAAATTAAAATAATAATCAATAAAACAACTATAGAAAGTTATTAATAGGTTATTCATTTATTTAGTTTTATTTATAATTATTATGTTTAATGAGAATGATATTATTATGAATTTATGTTTGTATTATATTATTATGAATAAATACATGTATTTATTGTTATAGTTTATAGTTGCCAAAGTGACTTAAACTAGAATGTGCTATTACATGTATAAATTATATTTGATGAAATATCATGAATAATGAAAAATTTGCATTTGACAATTGATAGAATTTAAGAATTTACCCAAAGGTAAATTGTTATTCTATAATTGTTAAACATTATTGGGGCGTATTATTATATTTTGGTTGAATATGTTTGATTATCCAAAGATGTTAGATGTGTTTAATTAAAATATGATGATTACCATTATGTTTATTTACATGGTATTTGAAGTATGTTGTAGTATCTACCCAAAGGAGAACTACTTTATTATTTTTCTGAATTTATATGAATTGTGAGCATTATGCTATATTTTACAGCTGTTGCAATTCATTCACATGCATTATCTGTTACTGTATTTAATGGTACAAACTTCTCTGAATGGCATGAGTAAGTTGATTTCCACTTAGACTCTGTAGATCTCAACTTAGCATTATTGGAAGATAAGCTCGTTGCTATTGCTGATTCAAGTAGCGAGGCTAAGAAGTTGCACTTTAAGGCATAGGAATGCAGTAGCAGATTATGCCTAAAGTTCTTCTGAATGACAATTTCCAACAACATTAACTCTACCATTCCATAAACAAAAAGTGCTAAACATTTTCTAGCACTTGTGGAAGAATGATTTCATTCTATTGACAAGTCTCTCACTGGTACGTTAATGGCAAAGCTCACGACCATGAAGTATGATGGGTCAAAGGACATGCAAGATTATATCATCGAGATGACTAATATCACAGTAAGATTGAAGTTCTTGGGATTGCCAATGGAGGATTCCTTCTTAGTGCAATTTATATTGAACTCACTTCCTCCTGAATATGGACCTTTTCAAATTAACTATAAAACTATAAAGGATAAGTGGGATGTTAATGAATTGGTTGGTAAGCTTGTTCAGGAGGAAACAAGATTAAAGAATCAAGGGAATCACATTGTCAATCTTGTGGGTCAAGGAGCTAGAAAGAGAATGAAAGTGAAAGCCAATAAGTTTAAGAAAACCAAAAGGCCTGTTAATGCTTCTTAAGCAGAAGAGAAGGAACAAAAGATTGATAGATGTCACTTTTGTAAGAAAGAAGGACATTATCAGAAAGATTGCTTAAAATGCAATGCTTAGTTCGAAAAGAAAAGTATCTTTCATTATGCTTCTCCAATTTTTGAATCAAACTTAACTGAAGTTCCTAGTAATACTTGGTGGCTTGATTCTAGTGCTACTACTCATGTGGCTAATATGATGTAGGGTTTCATTATGATCCGAACCACAAACCCAACAAGTGATTTTCTATTTATGGAAAAACGCATGAAGGCACCAATTAAAGGCATTGGAACTTATCGTTGAATCTTAGATAGTGGCTATCAATTAGAATTATCTGAGACCATTTATATACCTTCAATCAATAGAAACCTTATTTCAGTTTCTAGACTAGATGTTTGTAGTTTTAATGGTAAATTTGAATCTAATAGTTTCAGTTTGTTTAAGAATTCTGGATTTATTGGTTATGGTTTTCTTATTGATGGGTTATACAAACTAAAACTTGATAATATTTTTGTTGAATCCTTACTTACTATGAATAGCAGTATTAGACTTAAATGTAGCATGATGAATGAAAATTCTGCTTACTTGTGGCATAAACATTTGAGTCATATATCCAAAGAAAGGTTACAGAGATTAGTAAATAATGAAATTCTTCCAAATCTAGATTTTACTAATCTTGGGATTTGTATGGATTGCATTAAGGGTAAGCAAACCAAACATTCCAAGAAAGGAGTCACAAGAAGCACTCAGCCTCTTGAAATTATACACACTGATATTTGTGGACCTTTTGAGACTCCACCTATTAATGGAGAAAGATATTTTATAACCTTTATTGAGAATTTTTCACATTATTGTTATATCTATTTGCTTCATGAAAAATCTTAATCAGTCAATGCTCTAGAAGCATATATAAAAGAGATTAAGAGGTGATTATATAAAAAGGTGAAAATTGTAAGATCTGATAGAGGTGGTGAATATTATGGAAAATATGATGAGTCTGGATAGTGTCCTGGTCCATTTGCAAAACTCCTCTAAAGTCTTGGCATATGTGCATAGTATATTATGATAGGTACACCTCAACAAAATGGTGTAGCAGAAAGGCGTAATCGGACTTTGATGGATATGGTTGAGAGTATGATGAGTAACTCCTCTTTACCCAAATCATTATGGATGTATAAACTTAAAACCGCAACATATTTATTAAATAGGGTTCCTAGTATGGCAGTTCAAAAGACTCCTTTTGAATTATGGACAGGGAGAAAACCTAATTTATGGCATTTGCATGTTTGGGGTTGCCCAGCGGAAGCAAGAATTTATAATCCAAATGAAAGAAAGTTAGATTCTTGAACTATTAGTGGTTACTTTATTGGTTACCTAGAGAAATCTAAAGGGTACATGTTTTATTGTCCAAAACATAGTCCAAGAATTATTGAAACCAGAAATGCAAAATTTATTGAGAATGGTAGTGTTAGTGGGAGTGATGAACAACAGAATATAGAGATAAAGGAAATTAGTATAAATGTTCCTTTACACATGAATGTTCCTTCATGCATTACTTTATCGAATGTTGTTCCCAGTGTTGAAGGACATAATAATAACATTGAACAACATTTGGATGAAGAACCATCCCATTAAGTAACTAACTCACATATGACTGATGCAAATGAACCATAAGAAATAGTACTAAGAACATCTTAAAGAGAAAGGAGATTAGCTATTCCGAATGATTATGTGGCATATTTATGATTGGTTCTCGCAAGCATACGAGTTCGTCAAGTAATATAGAAGAAATAAAAGTCGATCCCACGAGGATTGAATGCCTATCCAACTATTAATTATATTTTTAACTTGTTTAAGAATCAAATATTAAGTGAATTATAATTACTAAATTTTAATAGCCAAAATGAAACCATAAAAAATCAATTAATTTAAATTTTAACAAGCGATAATAAGAATGATGTTAAGGATTGTATCACTATATTCTAATTAAGCCAATCACAAGAAATTAATCTTTCTTTCTATTGCAATTCTTGGGGTTTCAATGATAGTAATTAATCTTTTTCAAGTAAAAATTACTTAATTTACTTCTATCAATTGAAAAGGTTTTAACTAATTCTCATTAAATTACAAACCTAATCAAGTTTAGTAAATAAATCATGAAGCACATCCAATTGAAATTAAAATAATTTAAGCTACCTCTAGACTTAAATCAATTAATCAAGCATTCATACTCCTTTTAAGATTAATATTTCTCAATAATTAACCTTAATTAAAAATTAATTATGAATGGCCAAATCATAAACAATTAAGCTTAATGAATGCTTAATGCAATTTAAAAGAAAAACTAATAACTAAATCAACTTAAATTAAAATAATTTCAACAATCCCCAACATAAATAAATTTAGCTAAATATAATATGCATCATGCTCTCAAATTCAAAAATAAAATACATTAAGAACTTAGAAAAATAAAGAAGAGAGAAAGAAAAACTCTTCTTAATGCAGCTCTTTTCCAACAATTCTTCTTGCCTTCTCCCTTCTCTATTCTCTACTTTTTCCTTTTCTTTATTATTATTATTATTTTTCACGTTACACGAGCTATGCACACACAACTAACTCTTCTTTTATTACATGCACAAACAACACTATACTACACACACAAATAAATCAGTCACTCTTTTATTTTCTAAATTTCCCTCCATGAAGCCCATACAATGTCCTCTATTTATAGTGAAAGTTTGTCACTTGCTTTTGATTTTTGGCAAGTAGGTTGATCACCTACTTTTGACATATGGACACTTACTTTTGAATTTGTCAAGCAAGTTGCTTACGTACTTTTGACATTTGCAGAGAAATGAATACACTTTGCAGCTTTTCCATTTATTTACGACTTAGTTGCTCGTATAATGCACCATCCAGTTGCAACCAAAATTTGTAAGTTGCTCTACCACCATAATCATGTATATCCACCATCATCATCTAAAAAGTTTAATTCAATATTTCATATAAAATTCATTATTTTAAAAGAAAGCCAAGCACATTACTAAGTCCTATAGAAATAACTAGATTCTAATAAAACTATAAAAATAAACACCAACAACATGCATAAACTAACCTAAAAAACTACTACACTTAACATGTAATCAAATACCCCACTTAACTTCTTGCTTTTCCTCAAGCAAATTGAAAACAATACGTATCAACAACGCAAACTCGACACATTAATCAATTTTATCTTGACCAATTAACAAAATCCCCACTTAATATAAGATTTAAATTAAAAAAATAGAATAAGCAACTAATGATCAAGAACATATGTAAAGAGTACCAAGTGGATAGCAAACTCTCCCATTGAATATACAAACGTACACAAAGTAAGATTCACAAGGAAGAAAAGCAAGCCAGACAACGTTTACTAGAATTACCTTTAACAAGACACAAAGAAGATTTATATTATTTTTTTATTTTTTTAAATTTTCTTGTGAACATTCCAATATTCAGAATTCCTCGCCTTTCCCGCACTACTCAGCGAAGGCACCTTCAACTCTGACAAGTCAATGATACTTAACTTGAATTGCTTATTTTTCCTATTGAATCTTCACCAAATTTATATCCAACTCTGCAATTCAACTCACCACTATACCTGCAAGAAATCCAAAACACCAATTTATTAAATTTTTATTCGTGCTTAAACAAGTTAAATTCAAAAGACAAAAATTAGCAATGAACAAAATAAAATAAAATAAAATGAAGGAAGAAAATATAAGGTAATGAGCAAAATAAAATAAAATGCTAAATTTGTTTTTTATTTTTTTTAGTTTTTTATTTGTATTTTTATTATTATTTTTATATATTAAAACAACCGCAATTCACGAGAGAAAGATAAGTAATGAAAAAAATGAGGAAATAAAAGATTAACAATGAACAAAATAAAAATGATAGCAACATAAAATGCCAATTTTTAGGTCTTTAGCATGACCGAAATCAGAATTTTTCATTAGGGTTGATGAAGGAAGAGAGTCTCCTTCTCTTTGGGCATTAGTCCTCCTCGATACACCTTGCACCTTTGACCATTCACTCGAAAACAATCTCCTATTGAATTCATGAGTTTGAGTGCACCGTGAGAGAAAACTTGTTGCACCTTAAATGGACCACTCAACCACGATCTTAATTTGCTTGGAAACAACTTCAGTCTAGAATTGAATAAAAGAATAAGATCACTAACTTTGAATTCCTTCTTGAGAATATGAGCATCATGCCAATATTTTGTTTTCTCCTTGAAGAGCTTGGCATTTTTATAAGCTTGAAATCAAAGCTCATCCAACTCATTCATTGAGCTGTAACAAACGTTTTTCACCGGTGGCTTTCATGTCAAAGTTCTGTGCTTTAATGACCCAATAAGCTCGATGTTCAAGCTCTACCGGCAAATGACAAGCTTTCCCAAAAACTAATCGGTAAGGAGACATACCAATGGGAGTTTTATATGCTATATGATATGCCCACAAAGCATCATCCAACTTAGATGCCCAATCTTTCCTCGAAGAACCTACTGTTTTCTCCAAAATCTTCTTTATCTCCTTGTCAGTGACCTGAACTTGACCACTGGTTTGAGGGTGATATAGGGTAGCAACTCTGTTGTGAACTCCATATCTCTTGTGTCACGACCCGAATCGAAGGTTCGTAACCGGCACTAAGGATTGGGGATATATAAGGTAACCGAATCCCGTAGCAAGCCTTAAAAATTTTTCATTGAAATAAATGATACACTTAACAATAAAATAATAGATGCACAAAATTATATAAGCATAAAACAATATTCTTTAAATACAATATTTCAGTTCAGACATAATATTCAAATACAATACAGAATACTTGTAATACAAATCTGAAATTTAACTATTGTGATGTCTAGAATTTAATTACACAGTACAAAATCTAAATTAACATACTCAATGCTGCCGGTGAAGAATGAACTCGACACAAAGGAAGAATACTAATAGACTGACTGTGAGGTCCTGAAAAAAATAAATTGAGGGGAATCATACCTCACTAAGTGAATTAATTTTATAAAATGCATGCTAGTTTTAAAAATCAGTTATTAAAATTCTTTCTAAAATAAATTAGAATAAAATAATTATGATTATTAAAATCATATACTTTTCTCGATAATATTATATCAAGTCTCTTTAAAACTTCATAAACCAATTTAATATGAAATTCTCTAATAAAACATTTAAAATATTTATTTTGG